>SKCR01030858.1:0-103632 GCA_019454045.1 Zanthoxylum bungeanum
ATTAAACATCTCTTGGCCTTGAACACGAAACTAAAATCTAACTTTAGTTCCTCAAACAAGGAAAAGGAAAAATATGAAAAGCAGCTTTCTCTTGATGGTCATGTTAAAACGTCTCAAGACAACTTAAGATCAGATGCAATAGATGTGGAAATGGTAGGGGCTGAAATCCATGAAACAGTTGCTGGCAAGAAGGATGACTCTGAAGGGCTTACTTCTGATGGAATTCCATCTCATTCAGGCATAGAGACAGAAAATTTGCAAGTAGGGTCTGATAGGCTCTGTCATGATGAGGATACTATTAACATAGGGGAAAAGAATAGTAACCCATATATTGAATGTGGAGATGAACTCTCAGAAGAAGAACGAGAGGAACTTGAGCTCATAATAGATAATGCTTTGGACCAGTGCTTTTACTGTTTATATGGTTTAAATCTTAGATCTGATTCATCTTACGAGGATGATTTAGTAAATCACCGGAATACTAGTCGGGGAGATTACCAAACCAAGGAACAATCTGCTGATGTTTTTCAGTATGTGCTGCCCTATGCCAAGGCTTCTTCTGTGAGTATTCCCAATTCTCCTTCATTCATATTTTTTAAGTTCTGCTGACTTTTAATGTGTGCTTATCATATGCTTATGTCTCAGAGAACTGGATTGGTCAAACTTCGTCGAGTATTAAGAGCTATACGGAAACACTTTCCACAACCACCAGAAGATGTCTTGGCTGGAAATGCAATAGACAAGTTCTTAGATGATCCTGATTTATGTGAAGATAAACTCTCAGAGGATGCCGGATCTCATGGGTATCTTGGAACCATAATGAAAATTATATTTCCTGATTTGGTATGTGTCAAACAGGCACCATCATCTGAAAGGTATATGTTAGCTTATTCATTTCATTCAAAATATGGTTAAAATAATAAACCTTTTTCATTTCTCCAGAAATAATGTGTAATATTATATTGTAGCTCTGAGCCATATCTTGAGGTATACTGCAACTTGTATTATTACCTAGCACAGGCAGAGGAAATGAGTACGACTGATAAATGGCCTGGATTTGTACTCACCAAGGAAGGTGAAGAATTTGTGCAGCAAAATACTAATCTCTTTAAATTTGATCTGCTGTATAATCCTCTGCGCTTTGAGAGTTGGCAACGTCTGGCAAATATTTATGATGAGGCAAGATTTTTTTTGTTTATTGTTTCAAATTTGCTTGTGGTACAAATTATAAGCATCTTAATTTGGGGCATTGTGAAATTTACATGGCCATCATATGATTATTTTTTTAACAATTGGTTACACAAAAAACAGGAGGTCGATTTGTTGCTAAATGATGGAAGTAAGCACATAAATGTAGCAGGGTGGAGGAAGAATGCTACTTTACCTCAAAGAGTTGAGACAAGTCGAAGGAGGAGTAGGCGTTGTCTATTAATGAGTTTGGCTTTGGCGAAATCATCAGCTCAGCAGGTTTCACACTTTATCTTTGCTTTTGAAAGGGTACTTCAATGTTTATTGGTTTTGGACCACTGAAACTATCCTTAGCTAAGTTGGCAACTTAATCTTCACTCTCGGTCCTCAAATCTGTGTAGCACCTTACTTTGTAATGCTTGACTGGCTAGATATATGGGATGTACTGAAGCACATATCTGACAAGTGTATATAGTTATGGACCTATGGTAATATATTGAATGCAATTCTAGGAATTGATATTAGATCATATGAGGCCTGCCCATTGATGCACTTTAATGCTAGACACATCTGTCTAATTAGGGATTTATTACTTTGGTGATGATTATAAAGCTGAGGTGGGTGTTTGATACGATTGATATTTTTGTAAAAGAAACATTCAGTTGATCGATTGATGAAACAGAGCAAATTTGGCAAAAGCAGTAATAAGAGCAAAATATTAAGTATTGCATTTACTTCTGATTTCCATTGTTCACAGATCCAACAAGCAAATGGAAATATACAAGAAAGATAAAAACTGGAAACTAAGAGAAAGATAAAAACAAGGTAGCCAAACAAGCAAATCACTCCCTCAGGAGTTGCCCAACACCTTTACTGCCAAAATACCTTACCCAAAAACTACTCCCCTTCTAATGATTACAACCTCTATATATAAAAACATATTTCCTAACAAACTTTGCCACATCAGCATTACACACCCTATATTCCCTTTTCCTCAACCTCCAATGCACGTGCTGCCTTTCCTTTCTTTCTTTGGTATACCCTCTGGAATGGAGACCTACCAGTTGCATCTGAAGGTGAGCCCAGCCCATGCCTCACGTCCTGCTCTCTTGCACCTTCCAGGTCCCTAACAATGCCTCCCTCCAAAAGACTAGACTTGTCCCCAAGTCTGAATTCTGGAAATTGCTGGTTCACAATTTCGCTATCTTCCATTGCTGCCTCCTTTAACGATTTATTCTTCCTTTTAATCAACCAATGCATAATTTGTTGATTCTTCCTATTCTCTGTTAATTGGGATGGGACATACTCATCTGCCATTATTCCACTTTCTGCCATTTGCTTAACCAAATCTTTCCCTTTGGCTACCATCTTATGATCTGCATAAACCTTCAAGAGTGTAGTATAATACTTTGAAGAGAGTTTCTTCCATGTTTTCGACATTCTATTGAAAACAGTGTCTGCTTTCTCAATCTTCTTTAGCTTTCCCCAAGCTTCGATAGAAGCTAAGCACACATCCAGCGGAGGATTTGATTCACAAACCTTCCAAATTCTCACCACTTGATCAACTTTCCCAAGCTCTGCATAAAGAAGAAAAAAGAGCCGGCATGTCCAACAGTGCTCATTTAAGTTGTCTCCTTCCATCTCTTTCATGATAGCCTCGGCTTTTTCTTTGAGCCCACCAGAGATATAACGCCTGGCCAAGATGACTTGCGTGATGACGACAGGTTCAATCCCTTCAGACTTCATTGTCTCAACAATTTGATCCATCCCAATTAAATCAATGGATTGACCTTCAGTGTCTCTTAAGAATTTGTAACAGAACGGAGAGAGCTTGGCATTTTCTTTCTCCATTACTAATAAAACATCAGCTATTTTCCTTTTGTCAATCCTCTTATAGAGGAGCAGCAACTGGGCGCAAGCAAATGATGTAATGCGAAATCCTTTGTCCTTCACCTTGTTGATAACTTCTTCTACATATTTATTAAGAGCATTATGGACTAAAATACCAGGAGCATTCATGATCATTTTCAACAGTTTCGAGAACGTCCTCTGCCTTGATGTGGTTTTCCCACTAGAATCAGTCTCTATCTCCGATGACTCCAGATAATTTTGGGCAGGATCTTCAATATCATCATGATCATCAGGGAGTTCTGATTCTGAAATTAATCCATCTTCATTTTCATCCTTGGCAGCATCAGTATTATCAGGCGTTTCCAAGTCATCTTCCTCACCAGCTTGCGAGGAAAGGCCACGCCTTCCACTGAAGATATTTGAATAATCGCGAATCTGACTCTTCAAAGGAGTAGAAGCTCGACAGAGTGCCCACAAGGCGAAACGAGGAGGTGAAGTAACTTCAATCACCGCAACACCACCAGAGTCTATTTGATTAACACTAGTTGGTTTTCGACCCGCTCCGGAGAAACCAGAGGGAAATCCCAACCCATAACCCTTTGACACGCTTCTCACCCCACTATTTCTACTTGGAGACCCGAGATCCATGTCCCATGATGAGCCTACTCGAAACCAACCCGTGGATATTGTCTCTATCGGTGTCTCTGATTTCTGGATCCCAATAATGACAATCACTCTTACTCGTCTACTTACGTGCCCCATGAGTTCATTCAAAAAGTACCTCATATATTCCTCTTCCCCTATAGCGTTTTTACTCTTTCTTCCATTCTCCTTCAATGTTTGGATGGATGGCTTATTAAGATGACCAAGATTGGATGTTGTTTGTTGCGGATCTTGGCCAAACATCACGGTTTGGGGGTTAATCAAACAGAATGCATCAATCACCATTTTCCCTTTCACACTCTGAATTGGATCCACAACTACTGCAACAGCCCTTTGATTCAAAGCTTCAAAACTATGCTGTGTGTTTATGTCAACGCCAGAGAGCCAGCAACCATCCCTAGGATGTGAGTGATACCACCCCACCACCATTTATGGTCTTCCAGTCTGCTTGAGCATGTCAAACATGTTTGTCTGAAGCACATAATCAACAGCTTCAACACTGACACCAGTCCCACTTTGTGGCCTAGCAAAAACATCCACAACCCGAACCGTGTACTCATCCACAATCTCCCTTAACATTAGACCCATGACCTCCATAGGTACCCCATCCCTACCGTGTTTAAACATCTTGAAGAGTGCGAGTGAGGAGATGTAAACATGTTCCGATGAATCGAAAGTCGGGGAGTCTGGTGGCGGATGACCCAAGGATCCACCGGCACCGGCGAACATTCTTTGCAATCCTTGAGACGTTTTCTTAATAAACCCACCGTAACTTCCACCGTCTCTTCCCCTCTCACCATAAAATCCACCATGGCGGAATCTGAACACAGCCTCAACGTCGACAGCTTGTGTACGGCCACCCTTCCAAACATCCACGGTAAACTCCGTGATTTGACCTTTGAATAAGAAAGTAGAAGAAGTGATACCAATGCCTGCTAGGGTTTTGTCAATGTGGAAGAGCCTTTGGTTATTGGGCTTTATCACAGGCCCAAGAAAATTAAAACTGGAAGAAGCCTCAACTACTCTTCCCAAATCCACCTCGTCAATTTTCTTTTTCATCTTCTCTGTTACTTCTTCGTTACCCTTTTTTCCATGGCTTGATTTTCCCAAATCAACCACGTCGATTCTCTTTCTCATCTTCTCTGCTACACCCCCTCTGTCATCCGTCATCTCAGGGCTTGTGGCTCCAAGCTCACGCATCCTGGGCCTAATTAAGTGATTCTCTACCGTTTCAGCAGCATCAACAGGTTCTTGCGAGCCCAGCATTCTTCCCTCATGAGTCGGCCTCTGTCCTATCATTTCCAATTTTTGGTTCAAGTTCTCAATCACTCCCACCTGTTTTTCCTCCAACCTCTGCCACTCCTCCACCCATAGTGCCTGATTCATCGCCTCATCTAAAAAATCCACAACTGCTAAGTTCATTCCCCTTATTACCTCTAGTTGTAGGCCATTCAAAAAGACATTAATGTAAAAATCTTCAGTCGCAGGTGGTGCCCCCCTTAAGCAGCATTCGAAATCATCTATGTACTCACGAACTGATCCTTCATGTTTCAGAGTTAAAAATGTTGAGAAATCATCCCTATACATTTTCCCACGTTTAGATCCGGCAGGTCGGACCAATTGATACGATTGATATTTTTGTAAAAGAAACATTCAGTTGATCGATTGATGAAACAGAGCAAATTTGGCAAAAGCAGTAATAAGAGCAAAATATTAAGTATTGCATTTACTTCCGATTTCCATTGTTCACAGATCCAACAATCAAATGGAAATATACAAGAAACAAAAAAACTGGAAACTAAGAGAAAGATAAAAACAAGGTAGCCAAACAAGCAAATCACTCCCTCAGGAGTTGCCCAGCACCTTTACTGCCAAAATACCTTACCCAAAAACTACTCCCCTTCTAATGATTACAACCTCTATATATAAAAACATATTTCCTAACAAACTTTGCCACTTCAGCATTACACACCCTATATTCCCTTTTCCTCAACCTCCAATGCACGTGCTGCCTTTCCTTTCTTTCTTTGGTATACCCTCTGGAATGGAGGCCTACCAGTTGCATCTGAAGGTGAGCCCAGCCCATGCCTCACGTCCTGCTCTCTTGCACCTTCCAGGTCCCTAACAGTGTTTTCTAGTTGATTATGTACCTCTCTCTCTCTCTCTCTATATATATATATATATATATATATATATTTGTAATGACTTGAGTGAGTTTTACTATTTTGTTAAATGTTTTATCTTTTCATTTAGCTTATTTAACTATAATTGTATTTCATATGATTCTAGTGCGAGATACACGAGTTATTGGCGTTAGTATATTATGACAGCCTTCAGAATGTGGTACCTTTATATGATCAGAGATCTGTTGTTCCCTCAAAGGATGCTGCATGGAAGATGTTTTGTGAGAACTCATTGAAACATTTTAAGAAAGCCTTCTCCCACAAGTATATCTTCTTTTCTTAAATGATATTCTGGACTATTTCCTTAATAATGTAAAATTTTGATTTTATTTCTATTTATGACAGGGAGGATTGGTCATACGCATTTTATATGGGAAAACTATGTCAAAAGCTTGGATATTCGTATGAGACATCATTATCATATTATGATAAGGCTATTGCTTTGAATCTGTCAGCTGTAGATGCACTTTATAGGATGCATGCTTCTCGCTTAAAGTTGCTTTGGACTTGTGGAAAAGAGAATGTGAAGGTTTTAAAGGTCTCCCTTGAAACATATTGCCTTATTGAAAAGCTCTTTATGGACTGTTTTTCTTTTTCTGAAGAATGTTCCCTCGTAATATTAATTATAACATTTTTATACTATACTAAAACTTTTAAATAATTAGCAATGTGTGTTCATGGTGTTTCCATTACTGTAAATCATGTGTAGTTCCCAGCTTTTCATTTTCTAGTTTTTGAATTTACTGGCCTCCTCTCTTTTCTCTTATTATTATTTGTTCCCATTCCAGGTTCTTTCTACATATTCCTATTGTCAATCCACAAAGGATGCAATTATGAACATATTCAACAAAATGGATCCTCAAATTTCTCATTCGCCTGAAGATAAGGATGGAAACCCTCAGTTGCAAGCTGAGGAGAGAAAAGATAAGGAATCAGCTCAAGTTGAAGAGATCTGGTGCATGCTTTACAATGATTGCCTTTCTGCCATGGAAGTTTGCGTTGAAGGGGATCTCAAACATTATCATAAGGCTAGATATATGCTTTCCCAAGGGCTGTATAAGAGGGGTGAGGTGGGTGACCTGGAGAAGGCAAAGGATGAACTTTCTTTTTGTTTCAAGTCTTCTAGGTCATCCTTTACAATAAATATGTGGGAGATTGATGGAATGGTAAAAAAAGGAAGGTATAGTTATTGTCTCGAATCCCCTTCTATACTTAGAATTATGCAGGTTTTTGATTGAAGGTACAAACATTGGATGCTTATAATTTAAACAAAAGATATGGAAAACAAAATCAAGTTGTTC
Source organism: Zanthoxylum bungeanum (assembly GCA_019454045.1). NCBI lineage: Eukaryota > Viridiplantae > Streptophyta > Magnoliopsida > Sapindales > Rutaceae > Zanthoxylum > Zanthoxylum bungeanum. Next base: position 7,187 of record SKCR01030858.1, read on the forward strand.
CATTATTATCCGGTGCCATTAATTCTGTTATTAACTATTACTGTGTATGCCATTTAATTCTAGGCATCTAATTTCTTTTTTGCTGTGTATATCAGGCGCAAGACAGCAGGTTTTGCGGGGAGTAAAAAGGTCCTTGAAGTTAATTTGCCAGAAAGTTCCCGAAAATTTATTACTTGCATCAGGAAATACTTGTTGTTCTACTTGAAGCTATTGGAAGAAACTGGAGACATCTGTACTCTTGAACGTGCTTTTGTTTCTCTGCGGGCAGACAAAAGGGTAACAAATCAATCCCACGTAATATTGGCTAGAGCTTATGACATTTTTTAGAAAACTTATTTTTTGTTTCATTACAATGCATCGTCTTTATGCTCAATTTATTTCTGTGGAAACATTGCTCACACTTCTGTTGACTACCTTACAAACATATCCTAGGTCCCTTATAGCCAATGCAAAAGAAAATTCACTGAATATGATTTCGGGTCAAGGATTAAAGTGGGGGAACTTAATTATTGTGAGACTTTTACAGGCGGAAAAAGGCCTGTGTGTGCAGGCCAGATTAAATGATTTTATGAATTTAAATATTATAATGACAAGGAAACACTCCTATGAAGGGAAGGTTGCTTGCATTTTCCAGCAATTCGAGTGACATCTAACTTTTATTTTGAACCCAGTTTTCATTGTGCATTGAGGATCTTGTACCTGTGGCACTTGGGAGGTACATCAGGGCCTTGCTTTCATCCGTGCATCATTCTGAGACTGCTTGCTCAGGTGCTGTAAGCAGTACTGAGAACCAACTGGAGAAGATATTTGCTTTGTTTATGGAACATGGGAACTTGTGGCCTGAGATATGTGGTGCACCTGAGATAAAGAGTCCAGAAATATCAGAGAGCAGCTTATACAGGTAATTTGCATTTTACATACTTCTCAGATTGTTTTCAAGAAACGATTGGATGTTATTCATAAAAAATATGATTAATTGTGCTAGAGTCAAAAATCCAAAATTAGGTAATACTATATATCCTAATCCAAATAACATTTGAATGGCATCATTTTTTCTCCCTAAGACAACCTGAAGAAAAGGAAAAATGTTTTCATACTTGGGCAGATTCCAAACCGAGGATTTAATTAGTTTCCACCAAATCTTTCTAATATGTCAATCAAGGCTTTTCTGTACAGCCACTAGTGTTATTTGTTAGACATCCCAATCCTCAAAATTTGAATTACTTGGGCTTCCAGCAATATGTAGTCCTTATAGGCAATGAAAAAGGTTTGATGGGCTGGGCTTGGGTAAAGGTTATCCTACAGCTATTATTCATACTATTTTTGTTTTAGCAAATAATAATTACTGTTATCTGATACTAACTGATTTTTTTTTTTTTTTTTTTTTTTTTTTGTAATTTGATATTTGCAAAGATTAGTTAATATTGGATCATCATGTATGACTAATCTGACTTTTTTATGCATATTTTCCATAATTTTATACAATTATGCTGTCTATGTCTAACTCTTAATGTGTTGAAATATTAAAAGAAGTGAATTTATTGAAATACTAACCTAACAAGTCATGGAAAATATATAAAATACAAGCTATATGAATTTAATTGAAAAAATAGGTTTCTTGCGCCTCGCGTGCTTCAGGTGTGTGCCTCGTGCGCCTAGGCTCAGTGAAGCTCTAGCAGGTCCTTGCGCCTCGATCTTCTGACAATACTGGACCTTTTACTGTTGCTTTATTTGTGTATTGCACAAAATTGTAACTGCTGATTTTCATGAATGCAATACATTTTTCTGATAGATGTGTATGTTTAAAACCATAAATTACTTTGTTCCAGTTATCTCCAAGAGTATATTTTATCATTGGAAAGGAAAGGCAAGCTGGAAACTCTTGAGGCCATAAATGAGAAGATTCGAAAGCGTTTTAAGAATCCTAAGTTGTCAAATAGCAATTGTGCGAAAGTCTGCAGGCATGCTTCTGTTGCTTGGTGTCGATCTCTTATAATTAGTTTGGCATCAATCACTCCCTTGCGTTCTTTGCCACTAAGGGGGATTCAAGCTCCTAACCTGTCAGATGGCAGTTTGGAAAATAGCCAGTTGCTTTGTGTTGATCTGCAGATAAATGAGTTTTGGAATTCATCATTCGAAGACAAAATTCATTTGAAAACTCTTGAAACAAAATGGAACCCAACATTGGGCAAAATTAACAATATAATCATTAAGAAAGCTGCTGATGAAAATTTGGACACTGCCTACGCTATACTCAGAAATTCTTATAATTTCTACCGGGAGAGCTCCTGTGCAACACTCCCATCTGGTGTAAACCTCTATCTGGTGCCATCTCGGCTAGCATCAGAGGCACAATTTCAACCAGGCATTGATGGGGTTGAAACTGTTGATCTTAGCATTCCTAGGAAACTTCTTTTGTGGGCTTACACATTATTGCAAGGCCGCTATGCAAGTATCTCGGCAGTTGTAAAACACTGTGAAGAAAATGTGAAGGTATGAAAGCAAACTTCCATCCAGTGGTATTTTATTCATGTCCTAAATATAAAATTTCTTTTTTGTGGATCATAATTTGCTCAAAAGATTGTTTCACTGTATCTTATCGTTATTTGGACCTCGAAGTGGAGTGGGCTTAAGACTTCTGACCATTGTAAAGGAGGGAGGGATTGGCAAAAACGTCATGTACATGAAAACATGAGCCATGATACTTTGTTCAATGTTATCATGCAATGGAAAACAGAAGAATAATATTGTTGTCTTTTGGTTCTTTTCAGTCAAAGATGAAAAAGGGAACCGGAACTTCGCCTGTGCCCACAAATACAAGCATTCACTCTGCTATCACTATTCATACAGGTTAGCTTTAGATCCTACAAATTAATACAGTTTGGTAGGAAACTGAAATTGTGCATCTAGCCATCTCTCCTTCTCATTCCATATAAGAAATCTGCAAATTCTATCGTTAAAATAAATTTTCATGCTTGCTAATTCAGATGGTTCTAAAATAATGTTGTTTGTAGGTGGTGCAAAAGATGTAATGGGCAACACTGGAGGCACTGAAGCAGAGACAAATCCGGCGACTGTGGTGGCACCTGCTTCACAGACTCAACTATCTGCAGAGGTAACTCCGGTGACCGTAGCTCCTACTTCAGTTTCCCTAAGTGAGAATGCAGAATATGTCTTAGCACTTCCTTACTCTGAGTCTCAAAAGAGCTCGATTAGTGATCCTCCACCACAACTATGTAGCAACACTGCTGCTGCAGAAAGGAGTCCCATAACACATGAAGGAGATGATCGGGCCTGAGGCTCACTACTTATCGTCTTTGATTGTTTTGCTAACCATTTCAATTGTAAAAGCTGTGCAAATCAATCCCACTTGTGTAATGGAAACACGGTGTTGAATTTTGTAGACAAGGAAAAAGAAAATGTATAGATATTGCAAGGGTTTCTTATTTTTTGTGATATGTAGTGGGTTCTTCTAGTTGATTCAGATTCTATTTGGTATGGTGGTGTCGTGGCTTTTAAGCAAATGATTTGGATTTGATGTTTAGTTAATTTTTTTTATCGAGTTTTTTTAATAAATTATGATTGGTAGACGGTAGTTATTGAATAATAATTTTGAATGTAACTAAATTTTAACCGTATATTATTATTAAAGCAAGTGTGGTAGATTATGAAAAGTTAATACTGTTTCATTCAGTACGAATCCAAATTCTTGAGCAAAAGCTCGGAAATTTGTGATAGGTGTAAAATATGAGTTTTGAATTATTATTTTGACAAAAATATTAAAGGTATCAATTGGTAAAATTTTAGAAATGGTATTAGAAAAATTAAGTTACGAATTATTATGTGAGGCAAGAAAGATTTTATTAAAGTTACCATAATCTTCTTCTTTTTTCGCTGGTAGGCGTGGTGAAAATTTGAAAGGATAATATTATTGGGATTCCTTGAGTTTTAACAAAATCATAATTATTGACATGAAGAATTGTTTCAAGGGAAATTTGATCGTCCTTGTAAACGAGTAAAGGACTCGTTAAAAATGATAATTTAATAAGAGATTTTGAATACTCGATATTTTGATTGAAAAAAACTATTTGAATTCGAAATTTATAAATAATTGTTAGATTTCGATTTCAAAATTATATAAGCGATATGGATAGTGTCGGTTATGGATATCAATACTCGAAATTTCTTTGATCGATTTAGAATCTTAAATATCTGATATCCAATAAATAAATAAATAAATAAATAATAATAAATAAATATACATATTGTAAGGGGATCGTGGACTGAAGCTGTGACGCAAGTAAAATGAAATTGAGAATAATTATTAGTTCGAGAGATTTTGCCTACCATATAACAGTACAAAAATAATTAGGAGGCTTAGCCTACCATAAATCTTAACAATAAAATAAAACAATGAGACACAGATTTAACGTGGTAAAACCCTCAATGTGAGGGAAACATCCACCAGAAAAAATAGAAGGATTTCACTATAGTAAAAAGAATTTTACAATCTCTCTCTAACATAGGGAGTGAACAATCTCACTCTCTTAGAATAGAAGAACTACAACTCTCTCTCAAACTTTTAAGAAGAAACTATATTTTCTCTCTTAGAATACATAGGATTTGATTGAGAATGAGATGAAGAAAATAATGAAATGAAACATCTATTTATAGGCATAAGATTCACTGTGCAAATAGTAAATTCTAATTTTTTATTATTTTCTTTTTAAGCATGTGGGACCCACCCAAAATAATTAATATATTTTTTAATATAAAATTATTATGCTTGCTTTCGATGACTGTCACATTCCTTGACTTTAACAATTCTCCCACTTGAAAATTTGAATGAGAACCAATCAGTTTCCACACCATTCATTCTACTTTGTCGTCTTCAAGCTGCTTACGTTTCTGCTAAGCCATAAGAGGATCTATACCATACAAACTTGTCTATATTGATAGGTTTGGTCATTACATCTGCAAGGTTCTCAATTGTGTGTACCTTTAACAAGTCAACACTGCCTTCTTCCACTACTTCACGAACAAAGTGGTATTGTACCCTCATATGCTTCGTTCTTGAATGAAAGGCTGGATTCTTTGCAATATACAAAGCACTCTGACTGATACAAAATAATGGAATCTTCTCTTTTTTATGCCCGAGCTCCTCCAATAACCTTTGAAACCAAATAGCTTCCTTGCAAGCTTGTGTAGCTGCCATGTACTCAGCTTCTGTTGTAGACAAAGCCACAACACTCTGTAACTTGGATACCCAGCTCATTGCTCCTCTTGCAAGTACAAACACATAACCCGTGGTGAATTTTCTTTTGTCAATATCTCCTACAAAATCTGAATCCACGTAGCTTTTGACAACTAATTCTAATCCTCCATAACATAATGCAGCATTTGAGGCTCCTTTGATATATCTAAAGATCATCTTAACAATATTCCAATGCTCTCTACCAGGATTCGTCATAAAACGAATAACAACTCTCACTGCTTGTGTAATGTCTGGTATTGTACAAATCATGGCGTTCATTAAGCTTTCCACTGCTGATGCATACGGTACTCGAGATATCTCCTTCATCTCAGCTTCATTTCCATGACACATAAAAGATGATAACTTGAAATTAACAGGAAGTATGGTAGAAATTGGCTTACAATCTTCCATATCGAACCGCCGTAAGATTTTCTTCAAGTAATTTTCTGAGAAAGCCAAATCTTCATGTTATTTTTGTCTTGGTATATTTGCATATCTAGAATCTTCTTTGCTAGTCCCAGATCCTTCATGTCAAACTTTCTAGCTGATTGTGCCTTCAATTCTTGGACTCGATCTTTTTAGGGCCTGCTACTAACATGTCATCCACATACAACAGCAAAATAATAAAGTCAATATTTCCAAACCTCTTGTAATATGTACAATGGTCTGAACTGAGTCTGTTGTACCCAAGGCAAATAATGAAGGAATCAAATATCTTATACCAACATCTCGGCGCATTTTTGAGACCATATAGAGATTTGTTCAACCTGCAAATCTAAATTTCTTCATCAAGTTCTCCATGAAGAAATGCAGTTTTCATATCCAACTGTTCCAGATGTAGGTCAAAAGTATCAAACATAGCCAGGACTACTTTGACTGTTGTAAGTCGAACCACCGGAGAAAATATCTCGTTGAAATCAATCATTTCTTTCTGAGCATATCCTTTCACCACCAATCGTGCACGATACCGCTCCACTTGATCATTGTTATCTCGCTTGATCTTGTAGACCCATTTATTACCAATGGCTTTTCTTCCACGTGGTAATGGTACTAGATCTCATGTATTATTTCTATGCAAAACTTCTATTTCTTCTATCATTGTTGTCATCCACAAAGATGCATTTACACCATTTGTAGCTTCATGGAAAGTTGATGGCTCTCCATCCTCTGTTAGAAGACAGTATGCAATGTTACTCTCTGTCATACTCTGAGTGCCAACCTGGAGGTCTTCTCTCTTGAGTTGATCGACGAACTTCAGAAGCTTCAAACTCAATTGGTTCTGGTACCTCGTGCTCTGTTGCTGCTTCAAAAGAATATGAATTTTCTCGTTATGGATTATTTTCCACTAGTAATGTTGTAGTCTTTGTATTTTCTTTTGAAGTGCAATCATTTCCTTCTTTTTGCAGTTGATCTTCTGCAAATATCACATCTCTGCTGATGATGATCTTGTGGATAGTGGGATCCCAAAAGCGATACCCCTTTACTCCATCAACATAACCCAAGAAAATACATTTTCTAAATTTTGGATCTAGCTTTGTTCTTTCTTGAGCATTATACATCATGTATAAATGACAGCCAAAAATGTGAAGAGATGAGTAATCAACTAGTTTTCCGCTTCACATCTACATCGGTGTCTTCAAATCATTGGCAGTTGATGGAGATCTATTTACAACATAACATGTTGTATGAATTGCTTCTGCCTAAAAGTATTTTGGTAGACTAGCTATTCTGAGCATAGCTTTTACTCTTTCCAGCAGCGTTCTATTCATCCTTTCCGCCATACCATTTTGTTAAGGAGTGTATGGTGTATTAGTCTGCCTTTTATTGTCTTCATGTTGACAATATGCATCAAAATCCTTGTTGCAATATTCTCCTCCATTATCTGTCCTTAAACATTTGATTCTTTTTCCAGTTTCTACTTCAATTTGTGCTTTGAATTTTTTGAAAACTGGCATCACATCTGACTTGTTTTTGATCGGGTACACCCAACATCTTCTAGAAAAGTCATCAATAAATGATACAAAATATTTTACTTTCCTCATAGATTATACCGGTGCTTCCCAAACATCAGAGTGAATCAATTATAAAATGGTTTTACTCTGGGCACTTGACTTGCTGAATTTTAATCTGTTTTGCTTACTTGTAACACAATGCTAACAAAACGGTACACTAACTACTTTCAAACCTGGGAGTAGTTTTTGATTGACGAGAATCTTCATTCTATGTTCTGACATGTGGCATAGTTTCTGGTGCCACAACATAGAAGCTTCCTCTCCAAAATCCAGTGATGCTACTGATGCAGTTGCTTCCTGAATCGAGTCTCCCAAGAGCATATACAAGTTTGCTAAGGTCTTTTCTACTTTTAAGACTGTGAGTACTCATTTCACAATTTTTAATACCCCTTTTTCAACAACAGTCTTGTATCCGAGGTCATCTAATTGTCCAACTAACAGAAGATTTTTCTTCATTCCCACAACATGTCAAACATCTTGTACAGTACGGATAGTACCATCGTACATCTTTATTTTGATGGCTCCAATCCCAGCAATTTTCAAGGCATGATCGTTACCTAGAAAAACCAATCCTTCAGAGACATGTTCATAATGATAGAATCATTATCTCCTAGAGGTCATGTACCATGTTGCTGCAGAATCTACCAACCATGCATCACTTAACTTGTTTTCTGCTATCATTGGACACCATTGCTACTTCACTATAAAGTGCGCCACCTTCTTCAAAAGTATTTGCAACACATCCCTGAGATTTTATTGCAACATAAGCTTTTTATGTACCATTCTTGAGATTCCAACAATCTTTCTTGACTTGTCTTTTCTTGCCATAGTTGTAGCATTTAACATTCTTCTTACTTTTTGATTTTGATCTGTCATGGTTTTGACTCCCACTTGAGCCACGTTCTGTTGATCTTCCTCTTGTCATCGCCAATGCTTCTACTTGTTGCGAACTAGATGATCTGCCTTCCTTTTTTTGCGCCTAGACTCTTCTTCCAGAGCAGCAGCTGTAACTTCGTCAAAGACTAAATTACCAGTGACAACATTACTTGTCAAGTTGATGATAAGTTGATTATACGAATCAGACAGACTTTGAAGTAGAATCTATGCATGTTTATTTGTTGATATACTATAATCCAACACAATGATTTGGGAAAATAGTGTATTCAAGTTGTTGATGTGATCCGTCATGGATGTGGACTCACTAATTCGAAGAGTGTAAAGTCTCCTCTTTAAGAAGATATTGTTGAGTAGTGACTTGACCTTGTACAATTTGGTAAGTGCATTCCAAATCTCTATTGCAATCCTCTTCTCTATAAGAGTGGATAACATAGAATCTGCTAAGGCTATATGCAAGTTGCGTATAGCGTTGTCATCCATATCCTTCCATTTTTCATCAGTCATTCCATCTGGTCTCTCTCCAATTGCCGCCAAGCAATTATTTTTTCTCAATATTGCTTTTATTTTAAGTTTCTATAGGGAAAAGTTGCTCCATTTGAACTTCTCAATTTCGAACTTTCATGCCATATTTCGGATGATGATCAGCTTATCACTTGAATTGACTTTTATTATTTCACCGTGAATAGTATCGTATAAAATACTGTATATGCGAATAGTATCATATACATGAATAATATTATATACGTGAATAGTATCGTATATGTGAATAATACTATATCATATATGTGAACAGTCTCTGTGAACAGTAAACCTGAACCTGAAGCGCTGATACCACTGTTAGGGGATCATTGGCTGAAGCTGGCACGCAAGTAAAATGAAATTGAGAATAATTGTTAGTCCATGAGGCTTTGCCTACCATATAATAGTACAAAAATAATTAGGAGGCTTAACCTACCATAAATCTTAACAATAAAATAAAGCAATGAGACAGATTTAATGTGGTAAAACCTTCAATGTGAGTGAAATATCTACGGGAAAAAGTAGAAGGATTTCACTATAGTAGAAAGAATTTTACAACCTCTCTATAACACAATGAGTGAACAATCTCACACTATCTTAGAATATGAGAATTACAACTCTCTCTCAAACTCTTAAAAAGAAACTATATTTTCTCTCTTAGAATACATAGGATTTGGTTGAGAATAAGATGAAGAAAATAATGAAATGAAGCCTCTATTTATAGGCATGAGAATTAATATGAATATTACATTTTTCTTTTTAGAAACTGTTGGAAATCTCACCGTCAAACCATTCATTTCGGGTTTAAGCGGAAGATATAAAACCTCTGACTGTCTCATACTCTTATAAGAAACACATTCCATGAATTCGAACCCAGAACCTGAAGATCATACCTTGAACCATACATAACCATGTCACGCCCTTTGGGGAACCAATATGAATATTACATATGAACTATAAAACTGTTTGCGTAATTTTCTACTCGCGGAGAAAGAGAAACATGTAAGGTTCAAACCTCCTGAGACAAAGTCCTAGCGAAGGGTGTTTGATTGAGTGAATAAGCCTCCAATGGGTGCAAGCACACAAATTACAGTCCTAAGAGTTATGAAACTAAGAAATAAAAAACATGCTCATTTGAGTCTTCATTGATCGGGGCTTTCTCTTCATATCGGTGAGTCTTTTATAGTGAACTTTGCAAACCGCTCGGACGATTTTTAGCTTGTAACTTCCCTGCAACCGCTAGATCGTGCTAACCATTGGATCATGTCTTCAACTTTGAGTTATGCGCCTCAACTGATTGATCGTGGAAGGAAAACTGTCCAGCTGCTGTAGTCGTGGATCAAGTGCATCATGTGTTCTCGTTCTGATCGCTGCTTCGGTCGTCCTGAGCTCTTCCCTTCGTCGCCCTTCTTACCTTCATCCTTTATTCCTTCGTTCTAGGGCGATTTCACTCTAGGGTGACTTTCTTTTGTCAATAATTATCCCCCAAATTGACCTTGATTGAATTGGAAATGAAATTGAGGTGAATTTCTTCATATCATGATGATAGGCGTCGGCCTACAAGTTCTCACGTTACGACACTTATCTAGGGCAACTTCATTGTTTCCTCCTCATCCTCCGGCTCTCTCCCTCGATCGGCTATCCTAATTGAACATTGGCGCTTATTCCTTTCATTCGGATGCACTGATGGACTGGCCCGATGGGCCATTCTTTTCGCCCTCAGCTAGTTAGCTATCCTGTCGATCTGTCAGCAAGGGTAATCTCCGAGACCGGGGGGCAGTACCTTCCCACAGAGGAACTTGGTTGGCCGCTGTCAATGGATGTAACCCATCCACAACGTTACATTCTATTTTCCAACTCAACCCGTGTGGATGGGCGTTGGCTAACCTTCTTACATTCCATTTCACAACTCATTAAAGAAAAGCTTTTGCTTCCGACAGCCTCTTTTCCATACAAAGATCTTCCTTTTCCCGCTCTGCTCTACTTTCATTACTCCCTCCATCCATTCTGCTATTGAACTATTCACCATCCTACGGTTCCTACCTTTCATTATTGTCTGGAAATTGTTTTTCATTGGTTTCTCACAGACGGCGCCGAATGTTAACGACTGATTCTTATTTTAGGGGATTATATGGGAATGTCATTTTGGAAGAGGTTACAAACTGTCATTCGGAGCCTCCCATTTTATACTACCAAAACGTGACACTGTACTCATTTGCAATGTTTTCCATGTGCTACTGACCGATTGACGGGTCATCTGCCATAAACCTGACTTTGTCGAAAGTAGCCTGCAGCCTAATGCTTCTGTCACATCAACTTTTGTCTTTTCCCTTACCATAAGTAACAATAATTGTGACAGCCTGGACGATGCTTCCGGGGATGATTTATGTTTGTTGGATAATTATGACCCATAGCATCACTATTTGTATAGAACATTGTGTTGTTGTACAAATTAACTATGTGACAAAGGAAATTGCTCTTTTATCATTTGTAATTGGATTACCGGGATATATAAATGATAAAAGTCCATATGATTAGTTCCGGATTAATAAGATATGAGACAGTATTAATCCACTAAGGTTTAATCATTAAAATATCTCTAGTCGTAGTATTATCGAGATTGGACATCGATAATATGGAATAGACTAGTATTGCACTTGTGCGTGTTATGGGAGCATAACATCATAGTTCTCAATATTTGGGTATTGGATACTCATGCAAGTGTAATAGGAGGTTGTGTTTACCGATGGTACGAAAACAGCTTCGCTCTTGTAAATCGGTAAAAATGTAGTACTAGGTACGTACGTGTTCGGATAGTCCGACGACCGGATTTACTGCCAACATATCCAGGGATCTCATGGGTCGCTTCCCGAAGATTCACCGATGACGTATGACTCAGACATAATTTATCTGAGATTAATTATAAGAGAGAGAAAATTAATCTAGGATTAATTGCGGAGAAATTTTATCTGGGATAAAATACTATTTAAAGAGAGAGAACGATTAATTCAGAATTACTCGATAAAATAATATATTCGATATATTAAACGAAATTAGATTTCGACGCGGAATTAAAATTAGATTTGAATTCGGGCGAACGAGTTAATTTAGAATTAATTCGCTAGCGACGTGAATAGTAATTTTGCTAGGCATAATTATTTAATTAAATTTGATTTAATTACGTCGCAACGGAAAATTCATTAATTCAGAATTAGCGAACCCGAGCCCGGGATGTGTTGCGAGCCCACTCAGATTTTGAATCAAGTGGGGCCCACAAGTCACATCACGCGTCACATCATTAGTCACTCAAGTGATGGAAGTCTTATCACTTTTTGGTGATTGACATCTTGTCATTTTTTGATTGATGGGAGTTGTTGGAGGCATTAATGCCTTGTACCAATTTTTGGAAAATTGATAATGGTATTTGATTTTTGAAATCAATATACACAACACACTTCATCTTCTCTTCTCTCCTCACTCACGTTTTATGCCAAAATTTTCTCTCTTTTCTTGCTTGGCCAAAAGACACACTAGGATTAGGAAACAATTTGTTGCAAATTTTTCCAAGTGCTAGCACACTAAAAGAGTCATTCAAATGTGATAGGGAAACCCATCTATGAGCATGGAATCATTCACAAAACTTGGAGCTTGAAGATCAAAATCAAAGGGGCTTGGCCGAATCACACAAGGAGGAAAAGCTTGGAGCTGAATTTTTTTTTATGTTCATCGCATCCAAAAGCCGATCAAAGTGAGTATTTCCGCTACTTTACTTTGTTGTATTCACACATTTCATTTGCTTAATTTGATCTTGGTTTGACCTAGAAAACCCAACAATGGTATCAGAGCATTTATTAAACATGAAATTGAAATTTAGGGTTCTTAACTTTAATTTGGGTATTTTTGATTTGAGCATGTTTTTGGCAAATTGTTTGTTTGAGCATGCTTATAATATGTTAACTTTGAGTTGTGCATGATCAATTTGAAGAAAAAATTAATTGGATTAATTTTCCCCAAATTTGTGGCTTGGCCAAAAGTGATGGAAACCCTAAGCTCTTGGTGATTTTGAATTTTAGACAATTGGATATGTTTAAAATGCATGGGATATATTAATTTGTGATTTAATTGGATTGAAATCAAAATTGATATAAAAGTCCCCTAATTGCCGAGAGTTATGGAAGCATGTTAGATTGATTTTGCTTCAATTTGTGTTGGACATAAATTGGTTAATTAAAGCATGATTAATTATGTAAATTGGTATTTTGGAAATGTTGATTTAAATAATTAATTATGGCTAATACACTTTAATTGATTAAATTATGATATTTGGGATATTGGAATTTAATTAGTTGGGCTAAATTTGGAATTGGGCTAATAAAGTTGTATTTGGGCTTAATGGGCTTGGTTGGGCCAAGTTTGGTTTAGGTTAGTTGGTTGGATCCAATTGGGCCTAAAACCATTTCCATAAAGTCCAAATATGATTAAATGGGCCTTTAAAATTTTAATTGGGCCTAATGGGCCTAAATTGATTTTTGGCAAATGGTGATTCCTTATTGGGCTTTGGTTGCCAAAGTCCATGCCTTATAAATTAATTGAAAGCCCATTGGACTTTAATTAAATTGACATTGGATGTTAATTGGGCTTTGAGACCCGTTAAGATTAGATTTAGAATCTAAGTCGCAAAAGTTCATTAATAAAGTGTAATTATTTAATTTGGAATTAAATAAAGAATTAGTATTGAATACAAATGAAATTGGATTTAATATTTTAGTTTAATATAATTCCAGAATACGTACTTTGAGTACTTATTCTTAAACGAGTTGGACTCGCGCAAATCAAATCGTTGTTTGAACATTGGATGGTCATTAATTAAAGATTAATTAATTGGATTAGATTGATTGATAACATGCTTTGTGTGAATACATGGATGTGATGTATGAATAATGTATATCGGATGGATATTAGATGGGTGGGGGCAATTTTGGAAATTTTTGTAATAAATTTAGAATTTATTAAATTGGACCTGCGTGTCCAGCCTATTACCTCTTGATTCTTTGTATTTCTCTTCTCACCTATTCCCCTCAATGTAAATGAGGTTTCTTTAGAAGTGTTATGTAATTGGGTAGAAGTAAGATTTGTGCTAGTGGGAGAGAGGAAATGGAGAGATTTGTTCTAGGAACAAGTTGTTTTATATATCCATCTGCATATCATTATTAATTTATTTATCGCGCCTTATTATGCTTTTAGAATGCATGCTTAAGGGTGTATGATGAGACCTAATCAAAGATAATTAATTGGTTGTCAATTACGCTAAAAATCCTCAACAAATATTAAGCGTTTTTCCTTTCATTGAATGATTCATTCTCAAGATCCAAGATTGGAACTAGTTTGTTGGCCAAAGTCAAGACCTTTGTCCATTGTGGATGTGTTTGAATCATGAAGGCTTTGTTCCATATCGCATGTCTTGTCCAAGTTGTGATTTGTTGGCCAAAGTAAATATCACTTTTTGTCCATCGACATCGATTACGAAGCTTTCCAAGGTCAATGGGTCGCGCTTAACTGGAATCATTAAGTTTGTTGTGCCAAAGCCAAGGCTTAGTTGATTCAGAGGAAAAAGGTTAGGGAATATATCGGATATATTGACATATATTAGATATATGTTTCGGATTTGGATGTCCACCTACTGGATCTAGGAATTGGATGAGATCCAATTGATCTTAGAGATCTACCTAGTTAAATATCATACAGCTTGTTGGCCAAAGTCAAGGTTGTGTGTTATTTAACGGGATCCTAGCTCACTAGGAAACTAGGTTTCCCGAGTACTCAACAGAGGGTTAGAGGCTCGCCAAAAAATAGTGGGAGACAAGTATTAAATTTGTAATTTCGTTTAGATACTTGCCAATACGCGCTCATTTCAATTTTTCATCATTAATTTAAATATATATTAGTTGGACTAATATTTAATCGTTGTTTTAATTAAACAGTTGGACTGTATTCAAACTACTTCAAATTATAGTTGATTATATAATTGGATTATAGTAATCAATATATTTGAATTTAACCAATCAAATTATAGTTGATTATATAGTTAGACTATAGTAATCATTATAATCAATAGTACCTGAAATCGTTGATCGGATAGTTGGACTATAGCAATCAAGATAACTGAAAGATTAGCGTTTAGAACATTATCCTGGGAGAAAATGTCTTTAAACGGCTCCAATTTTCAGAATGGGAATAGAACCTCATGATAGTCCTGGGAACTGAGAAGTTATTCTATTTGATGGAACAACCTCTTGGGCCTAAGCCCGGAGTTGAGCAAATAGTGGAGCATGAGTTTTGGAAGACTCATGGTGATGATAACTTTAGTGCTCAATCATTTATGCTTGATGCAATGACTCTTTAATTCCGTCGTCAAAATTAAGGATTAGATCATTGTACCATGATGATGAAATTAAAGATCTTCATAGATCTATTCTTAGATCTTAGAAGTACTAATTGCAAAAGAAGCTCTTTCGCTCATGTATGTCAGAGAGTACATCTATCGAGCACTAGGTGTCGCAGATGATTGCTGACATCGATCATCTAGGTTAGCTGGGCATTACCTACGTGGCCGAGACTACCAAAGATTTGATAAAGTCTCTACCCGAAAGCTGGGGCAGGTTCATTATGAACCAAGTGTAAACTCTTGGAGAGTTGATGGCTATGCTCAAGAAGGCAGAGCCAGAGCTTCTAAAATGGGCAAAGGCAAAATCATCAAAGTCTTCTGGGAAGACAAAGGACATATCCCAAGATGTCTGCCTAAACTGTGGCAAACGGGGTCACTGGAAGCGTGACTGCCGTATGGACAAGGCAGACATGAAGGAAGTAAAGGCGGGGCAAGGCTCCGGTTTCAAGCATGTTTGTCATAAACATGTTCACTGCTAGTTTTAAAATTGGATTTTGATACTAGATGTGGTACATAAATATGTACTGATGTGCAGAATCTGCTGATGAGCATGATACTGACTTCAGTTGAGATTTACCTACGAGTCGGAAACGGGACGAGAGTCACTGTTTTAACCGTAGAATCATAAGTTTAAGAACTGCCTTTCGGGTGTGTACGTAAATTAGGAAACTGTTATAATGTACCTAGTTTGACTAGAAACATTATCTCAATATCTAAGTTTAACCCGTTGGGGTATACCATTATATTCTAGAACACTAAAGTGTTTTATTTTATAAAGATGATATTGAGATAAATACATTAGATGTGAATAACAGTATTTATATTTTGAATATAAATAAATCTCAAACGTATAACATGACAAACAAATAGCTCAAACTGAATTAATCAGATGAGACTTATAAGTGGCATTGTTGTCTGGGACACATTAACAAGACTCGTATATCCACACTTTCGAAGAGTGGGTACTAGGACAGATTTGATTCTAATCAAATGAATGTCTACGAATCTAGTTTATTGGGCAAAGTGCTTAAAATACCTTTTACTTGGTGAAAGTGCAAGTGCCATCGATCTGTTAGCCCTCGTTCATAGTGACATAAGTGGACCCATGTCTAACTAGGCTAGAGGTGGATATGAACGCTTCGTAACCTTTACGGATGTGGCATCGTGTTATGGTTATGTGTTTCTTATGAAACATAAATCAGAAACTTTTGATAAATTCAAAGAGTTTCGACACGAAGTAGACAGACAGATCGGCTAAAGTATTAAACCGTCACGGTTAGACCGTGGTGGAAAATACTTAAGCAATAAGTTTCTCAATTACTTGAAAGAGTATAGTATTATTTCACAAAGGACTCCTCCCGGAACACCTCAATTGAGCGATGTGTCCAAACGGAGAAACCAAATTTTGTTAGACATGATAAGGTTAATTAAGAGTCACTCTGAGCTACCATTTTTTCCTTTTACGGATACGCATTTAACAGTGCAACACTTATTTTGAATAAGGTTCCATGAAAATCTGTTAGACAGACTTCATATTAGATATGAACAGGAAAGAAACAGAGTTTTCTCATTCCTGAAGATTTGGGAATGCTAGGCATATGTTTGGATGATACCAAACTAAAACCCAAATCGGATAAGTGCCTAATTTGTAGGTTATCCTATGGTAACCAAAGTATAGTACTTATACAACTCACAAGAGAACAATTTAATTGTTGCTCTCCATGCGATTTTCCTAAAAGGAATACCTATATGCAGTGGTAAGTGGGAGGAAAGTAAAACTCGATGAAAATCGGAGTAATACTATTCCAGGCACTGATTCCTTGACGGAACACAAACAGTTCATCAGGGATGAAACTGTACCACAATCTTCAAATACACAAGAGCCGCGAAAGTCGGAGAGAGTCAGAAAATAACCTGGGAGGTATGGGTTTCTGATCTCACCTCATGAAGATGTCAATCTTATTGAGGAACATGAACCGACTACGTATGATGAAGTGATACAAGGTATCGACTCCCTATTATGGAAAAGCGCCATGATGTCCGAAATGGATTCCATGTATACCAACCAAGTTTGGACACTGGTTGATGTACCGGAAGGCATTGTGCCTATTGGTACAGTATAAGTCTTCAAGGAAGACAAACATGGATGACAACATACAAACGTACAAAGCTAGGCTTGTAGCAAAAAGGTATCGTTATCAACATTGTGTCGATTACGATGAAACCTTTTATCCGTTGCCATGATTAAATCCATTCGGATAATGCTTGCTAATGCTGCATGTTTCATTTATGAAATATGGCAGCTAAACGTCAAAATCGTTTTCCTTAAACGGAAACCTTTTGGAGGATGTTTAAAACATCCTAATGGTTTTGTCGTACCAAAACAAGCAAACAAGGTTTGTAAGTTAAATCGATCCATTTATGGATTGAAGCAAGCATTGCATTCTTGGAACTATCATTTTGATGTAATCATAATGGTATATGATTTAATTCAAAACGAAAATAATTCTTGTGTATATAAGATGGTTAGTGGGAGCGCACTGACAGTGATTGTCCTAAATAATGATGATATATCATTTCTTGGAAATGACATTCCCATAATACAATCAGTGAAAGCTTGGATTTCATGAAAATTCTCCATAGAATACTTGAGAGAGACAACCTTTATTCTAGGAATAGGGATCTACTAGGATAGATCTAAAAGTTGTTGGCACTCTCCGAGAACTCGTACATTGAAATATATATAAGCGACCTGGTGTCTCATATGCTTTGAGTATATGGAGTCACAATCAGGCCAATCCAAGTGATAGTCACTGGATTGATGTTAAGAACATCCTTAAGTATCTTAGATGAACTAAGGATGCTTTCTTAAGCTATGGAGAAGGAGAACTTGAAGTGACTGGGTTCACTGTTGCAAGTTTCCAAACCGATAAAAACGACTATAAGTCGAATAAGGGTACTATATAGTTTGAATAACAGAACAATGAGCTGGAAATCTTCCAAGCAAGATATTGTTGCCGAATAAACAACAAAAGCGGAATATTTCTGCAGCTAAGGCAACAATAGAAGCACTTTGGATCTATATAATCCTAATTGGATTAGGAGTAGTTCTGTTAGCAACTGAGCTAGGCTACAGCACAGGCTAAAGAATTAATGGTCTCATCAACGATCCAAGTATATACTTCAACTATTCATCTGATTCGTTCGGATCATACATCGTTGCGATGTGATGATCGAATAAATCGCATCAGATGATAATTTTGCAAATCCGCTGACGAAAGCTGTTTCTCAGCAGAAGTTTGAGCGACCTATACATAGTTCAAGTGTAAGACACTTGAGTGATTGGCTATAGGCTAAGCGGGAGATTGTTGGAAAATTATGACCCATAGCATCACTATTTGTACAGAACATTGTGTTGTTGTACAAATTAACTATGTGACAAAGAAAATTGCTCTTTTATCATTTGTAATTGGATTACCGGGATATATAAATGATAAAAGTCCACATGATTAGTTCCGGATTAATAAGATATAAGACAATATTAATCCACTAAGGTTTAATCATTAAAATATCTCTAGTCGTAGTATTATCGAGATTGGACATCGATAATACGGAATAGACTAGTATTGCACTTGTGCGTGTTATGGGAGCATAACGGCATAATTCTCATATATTTGGTATTGATATGATATGTCAGCAAGTGTAATAGGAGGTTTGTTTACCGATGGTACGAAAACAGCTTCGCTCTTGATAAACCCCTCAGAATTCCATTGGTAGTATGACTATGTGTCTATGGAAGTCCGAATCAGGGTAGGTGTATTTGGTCTTAACCTGAGACTTACATCGCTAATATTTGCGACAAACAATATACTTTGGTTTTAGTCGTCCAGGGCTTTAACAGGTTCTGTGTACGCCTCTTCTGGGTATATTGAGAATCGTAGTGTATTGGGTGTGATGTCAAGATGAAAGTGTCACTTCAGTCATATGGAGATGATGGTCACGTAGGATAAGGAACTGGTACTCTTGTATGCTGCAGCTATCGGGATAATATGACTAGGTCATGCTTATCTGATTATATAGACTAGTTACCAAAGATCAGATATATGCTTCGTACGGGGCAGACACAATTCCAGCCCCAGGCCTAACATGTGACATCCGATACTGGATCGCAATACGCAATACTATGTATACTACGCCTGATACAGATTATATATTCCATTAAGAATATTTCTGGAGAATTGGGTAGGCACGGTGCTTTGCTAGAAGCCAACCATGTCTTGTAAATCGGTAAAAACGTAGTACTAGGTATATACGTGTTCGGATAGTCCGACGACCAGATTTACTGCCAATATATCCAGGGATCTCATGGGTCGCTTCATGAAGATTCACCAATGACGTATGACTCAGACATAATTAATCTGAGATTAATTATAAGAGAGAGAAAATTAATCTAGGATTAATTGCGGAGAAATTTTATCTAGGATAAAATACTATTTAAAGAGAGTGAACGATTAATTCGGAATTAATCGATAAAATAATATATTCGATATATTAAACGAAATTAGATTTCAACGCAGAATTAAAATTAGATTTTAATTCGGGCGAACGAGTTAATTTAGAATTAATTCGCTAGCGATGTGAATAGTAATTTTGTTAGGCATAATTATTTAATTAAATTTGATTTAATTACGTCGCAACGGAAAATTCGTTAATTCAGAATTAGCGAACCCGAGCCCGGGATGTGTTGCAGGCCCACTCAAATTTTAAATCAAGTGGGGCCCACAAGTCACATCACGCGTCACATCATTAGTCACTCAAGTGATGGAAGTCTTATCACTTTTTGGTGATTGACATCTTGTCATTTTTTGATTGATGGGAGTTGTTGGAGGCATTAATGCCTTGTACCAATTTTTGGAAAATTGATAATGGTATTTGATATTTGAAATCAATATACACAACACACTTCATCTTCTCTTCTCTCCTCACTCACGGTTTTATGCCAAAATTTTCTCTCTTCTCTTGGCTTGGCCGAGAGACACACTAGGATTAGGAAACAATTTGTTGCAAATTTTTCCAAGTGCTAGCACACTAAAAGAGTCATTCGAAGGTGATAGGGAAACCCATCTATGAGCATGGAATCATTCACAAAGCTTGGAGCTTGAAGATCAAAATCAAAGGGGCTTGGCCGAATCACACAAGGAGGAAAAGCTTGGAGCTGAATTTTTTTTTTATGTTCATCGCATCCAAAAGCCGATCAAAGTGAGTATTTTCGCTACTTTACTTTGTTGTATTCACACATTTCATTTGCTTAATTTGATCTTGGTTTGACCTAGAAAACCCAACAATGGTATCAGAGCATTTATTAAGCATGAAATTGAAATTTAGGGTTCTTAACTTTAATTTGGGTATTTTTGATTTGAGCATGTTTTTGCAAATTGTTTGTTTGAGCATGCTTATAATATGTTAACTTTGAGTTGTGTATGATCAATTTGAAGAAAAAATTAATTGGATTAATTTTCCCCAAATTTGTGGCTTGGCCAAAAGTGATGGAAACCCTAAGCTCTTGGTGATTTTGAATTTTAGACAATTGGATATTTTTAAAATGCATGGGATATATTAATTTTTGATTTAATTGGATTGAAATCAAAATTGATATAAAAGTCCCCTAATTGCCGAGAGTTATGGAAGCATGTTAGATTGATTTTGCTTCAATTTGTGTTGGACATAAATTGGTTCCTTTCTGTCGATTCTCTCTTCGTGATTGCTCAGTTTCCTTTAGTCTTATTGCTCAAGTTCTCGATAAATCCCTTATTTGCGGGGTGGTTGATTGGTCGCCCCTAGACTCGATTTAGCTTTTTGCTCTTCGTTGCTTGCACTCGGCCAAAGTAGATCATATGATATGACGTTCCAAAACTGCTGATGATCTGGGCCTCGACCCTGGGACTCATCCCCAAAATTGATACCGATGCTGATGTGGGCCTCAACCATGGGACTCATCCCAAAACTGATACTGATGTGGGCCTCGCCCCCAAACTGATACTGATATGGGCTTCGCCCCAAACTGATACTGATGCGGGCCTCGCCCCCAAACTGATACTGATGTTGACCTCGCCCCAGACTGATACTGATGTGGGCCTCGCCCCAGACTGATACTGATGTGGGCCTCGCCCCAGACTGATACCGATGTGGGCCTCGCCCCAGACTAATACTGATGCGGGCCTCGCCCTAGACAGATACTGATGTGGGCCTCGTCCCAGACTAATACTAATGTGGGCCTCGCCCTTAGACTGATATCGATGTGGGCCTCGCCCCAGACTGATACGGATGCGGGCCTCGCCCCAGACTGATATTGATGTGGGCCTCGCCCCTAAACTGATACTGATGCGGGCCTCACCCTAGACTGATACTGATGTGATGTCGCATATCAACATGTTGTATTGCCTCTCACTAGATAGTCCTGATAGCTAAACATATTTTCGTCCTCAACGGATGCTTCGCGTCGAAACCAAATAACCTTCAAAGTACTGAATATACTCAAATCCGACCGTTTGAGTGCGTGATCTGAACTAGACTCCTAGTGTGTGTATGCCAAAGCTCTGTCGCAGCTTAATTCTTAAGTAAGCCAACTCGATGATTTTGTCTTGGAGAATTGGATCAGTGGGTCTAACCAACCTAGATGTCTTGATCATACTCTGTGATTACTTCTTCGTACTCAACATGATATGGTTTTCTTCTTTCTTTCTTTCATCTCTTTCTTTTTTTTTTTTTCTTTTCTTTTTTTCTTTTTTTTCTTTTTTTTCTTTTTTTTTTTCTTTCTCTTTTTCCGACACACCTACCCTTTAAGGTAGCATTTCTCCTCATGGTGGTCCTATTTTTTATTTTTTCTTTTCAGAGACTATTCTTCGTTTCGAACCATATCATATATCGTAGCATAAGTAAACCAGGATGGACATCCAGGCAAACGGTCATTTACTGATCCGCCATCTCTTCAACTAGTCATCTTGTCGACCACTCAGGCTTCCACTGCTAAGATCCCGTAATTAAGTGCTCGTGAGTCTAGCCGAGATCAACTACTCAAAATATCGGACGAGAGTACATCTCGCACTTATCGTTTATAAGGTTTCACCCCAAAGTAAATAATGTCATCACCGGACTTATGCCTAACTATTAAGGACTAAAAACAAACAATTTTTTTTTCTTTTTTTTTTCCTCTTTTTTTTAGGCCCCCCCAATGGTCTTTTTATCCTTGCCGTAAAATTTTTTGTTTCTCGGTTTCCTTTTTTCCCCGACATCCAGGTTTGCTAAACTATTCTTGACGAGTCTTCTTTTATCCCTAACCCAACAGATATCTATGATGGCTTTTAAGACAAAAGGGTTAACATGATGCGTGTATGCATGAGATGCATGAAATGCGTATGAGGCATGAGATATAATATGCATGTGGTTGTCAAAATCATAAAGGGGTGGCTTCTATAGGTCATACAACTACGGTTCACATGCGGGTGTGGGACACAGAAACTGCGCGACGCATGCTGTCTCGGGCTCACGGCCCGGTTGGGAGTACAGAGTAGCCATGGGGGACTAAACCGGAGAATAATGGAGTCGCCACCCGGTGTGAACAAGGAAAATGAGATTTAAGGCCGCACTCACCCCTCGCAAGGGAATACCTAAAACCGTTGGGTTCGGAATGGTCCCTTACTTATGTCACTTGTAATGAAAGGATTTGTGTAATAATTTAATCAAGCTTAAGTAACACTTATTTCCAAGAGTATCATGCTTCTAAATCCATATGCAAAAAAATAAAACTTACACCTGAATTTACATAATTTTCACATCTAAGATTGCATGCTTGAAAATACATCAAAGTAGCAACGAACATACGACTTCATTGGCATATTGTATTAAAAAAAAACACAAGCACACACATTAACCGCACAAGCACACATGTGAGCACTTTTCCAAGTGGTACGTGGAATTGTATCCCAAGTACAGACCGTACTACCGTCCATTCAGAATCGGCTACGGAATTTATGTCTGGGTTTCCATCCGATATACCAGGAGAGATAATACTCAAATGCTATCATGACATGGATATATGAATTGTAATACGTTAAACACATTGTACTCATACATGTGAGGAATACAGATGAATGATACCTACACAATCTTGCGTAACACAGAGAAGCAATCAGATTCATCATACGAAGGGATAGCTACTAGGAACAATTATGTATGAAATCTGATGAAAAGGACTCAGTTCAATGGGTGCGCATTCGTGTAGCGTTCGAGAACGCGTTCGAATGGTAAACAGAAGGTTCGCGTTCGTATAGCGTTCGAGAACGCGTTCGAAAGGAGCCAGACCTGATGCATGAAACACTAAAAAAATACGTGCGCGTTCGCGTAGCGTTTGAGAACGCGTTCGAACGGTAAACAGAAGGTTCACGTTCGTGTGGCGTTCGAGAAAGCGTTCGAATGGAAACAGACCTGATGCATGATGAAACTAAGAAAATGCGTGCCCGTTCGCGTAGCGTTTGAGAACGCGTTCGAACGGTAAACAGAAGGTTCACGTTCGTGTGGCGTTCGAGAACGCGTTCGAACGGAACCAGACCTGATGCATGCAACACATTCACAGACAAACAAATACACAATGTGGGACCTCACGTATCCGATTGAACTCATCTCGCATCCAATCGAGTATACACCAATCGGCGCGGCAAAGCATCGTGGTAAAGGATTTTAACCCCTCCAAATAGGGGACCTTTCATCGCACTTACTAAGCCCATGCGCTCAATTGAATCATGCATACAAAGAATTAAAAACAATAATATCAAACTTAGTATGCCCGATTGAACGTATCTTGCATTCAACCGAACACACATCAACCGGTGCGGCAAAGCATCGTGGTAAAGGATTTTAACCCCTCCAAATAGGGGACCTTTCATCGCACTTACTAAGCCCATGCGCTCGATTGAATCATGCATACAAAGAATTAAAAAACAATAATATCAAACTTAGTATGCCCGATTGAACGTATCTTGCATTCAACCGAACACACATCAACCGGCGCGGCTGATGAGTGATATTTTTATCACTATTTCTCACTCATTTAACCTAATGTTTTGTATTATTTCTCGAGTTTTATGAACGTTTTGATGTGTTTTGTTGTTATTTTGTAGATAAATAAAGTTTGGACAGCACTGGAGGCAATTTGGGACAAAACCGGACAAAAATGCGTCAACTGGAAAAATTTCATTTACTGCGCGTCGCGACGCTGGAACTTTGCGCGCCGCGACGCTCAACGTGCGCCGGTTTTGCTAAAATGCGCCGTGGTCAACGGGTCAACAATTTGAAAAGTTTGACTTTGCTAACGTGCGCCGTGCCACGTGTCACCATCACAGAAGACTTGCTAACGTGCGCTGCCACGTGTCATCATCTAAACGGTGCCGACAATCATCATCAATGCTAATGTGCACCAGGACACGTGTCAACATCACAACGGCCGTGCTAAAATGCGCTGCTGCCACGTGTCAAAATCAGACGCTGCCGACATCTTCTTCAACGTGACGTAAGCGATGACGTCATGAACAGTGCCACGTCATCGGATAAGGATCTGATCTCTTAGCCGCCTTGCCACGTGTCAAGCCGTCATTGAGCCACGTCGTACTGTAGCGCGCGGCGCGACGCGCAGAGAGCGTCGCGACGCGCAACCGCCATCCGCGCCTATAAATAGAGCGCGATGGTTCAGTTTTTGTTGTACCATTCCTCTCCCAAATCCTATGTAATTAGGGAGTTCTTCTCTCTCTAAGTTTCTTTAAAAGTTTTGTAATTTTTAATTACGTTCTGTAAAAATAATAATTTACTTTCTTTATTTTACAGTTTTTACTACTCATTATGAGGAGGTAACTTCCTCTGTTAAGGTAAAAGGTAATTCTTTTACTATTACTTCTTAGATTATTCTCCCTTAATTATAATATATTCAAGTTTTAAATTGACTTAATCAGATACCGCCAGATTGGTCGGTGGGTAATAAAATTCATATTCCGCCTTTATGGCTGGTTTATTTTAAATTCCGCCTTTATGGCTGGTTTATTTTAAATTCCGCCTTTATGGCTGGTTTATTTCATTCCGCCTATATGGCTGGTTATTTTGATTCTGCCTTTATGGCTGGTTATTTTTAAAATGATTCCGCCTTTATGGCTGGTTGTTTTTAAACTAATTAAATCAAAATACCGCCTATATGGCTGGATGAAAATGTTTTGCAAAGCTTATATTATATTATGGGAGAAATCTAATTAGTATATAGTAGAAGTAATTCCTTTTTACCTTAGCAATTTTATTTTAATTTACTTTCAGCATTTATTTTACTACATTTACTTTATGCAATTTTATTTTAAGTTTTTTAAGTTTTTAGCCCTAGTTATGTGTCGTAGCTAAGTTAGTTATCTAGGGTTGTGATGAATTTCAATTTAACTGGTTTATAAGGGTTAGATTATAGTTTGGGTAATTTAAAGATTTATTTATTGAGTCTTAATCTTAAAGCTCTTTAATTGACTGGCCATTAATTAAATTGATTAGGTAAACTTAAAATGAACTAGACATAGGGATTTTAAGTTTAGACCTTAGACTCAATAGCCCACGATCTTCCTTTAGGATAGATAACCATTTTAATAGATTTCCTTACAGGATAGGAATATACCTGTTAGGGGGGGGGTAGCCATAATTGGAACTTGAATTTAATGAATCTAGATAATTTGGTTGACATAGACATATGGTTCAATGGATTATACTAGGTATTTGTAATTGACCATCGGAAGAGGCTTTTACATAATTAGTGTTCCAGGTATTAAATTGATATATTACCCAACTATAAGATAACTACTTTATCTTTTAAATAATATTGAAATAAGTCACAACCCTGGATAGTTTTTAATATTGAATTTCCTTAAAATCTACTTTTAAGCAATTTATTTATTTGTCTTTAAATTTAGAATCGTCGCCATTTCAAATCAATCAAACAACTTGTTAGATACTGGTAATCATTTGGCCAATAAATTGATAACAAAAGGTTTTAAGTCCTCGTGGGATCGATACTTTTTATACTACTAGAACGATACGTACGCTTGCGTGATACGTGTGTGTTTACGCCGGTCAGCGCAAAGCATCGTGGTAAAGGATTTTAACCCCTCCAAATAGGGGACCTTTCATCGCACTTACTAAGCCCATGCGCTCGATTGAATCATGCATAGAAAGAATTAAAAAACAATAATATCAAACTTAGTATGACCGATTGAACGTATCTTGCATTCAACCGAACACACATCAACCGGCGCGGCAAATCATCGTGGTAAAGGATTTTAACCCCTCCAAGTAGGGGGCCTTTCATCGCACTTACTAAGCCCATGCGCTCGATTGAATCACGCATACAAAAGTAACATGCAGAATTCAAATGACGAAAAATAAATAAATCAAAGCAGTATAAGACAAAATAAAATGTCATTTACTCAAGCGGTACGTGGAGTTGTATCCCGAGTACAGATCATACTACCGTCCATTCGGAATCGGCTATGAAATTTATGTCCGGGTTTCCATCTGATATACCGCGAGAGTTGACACATCTTTCGTTTTATTCCAAAGCCACAACATACCATATCTCATAATCCATGCATATTTATCTACTCAAGGGCCACAACATGCATTTCAACACAACAATCATGCAAGCAATATTCAATAAATAATACAAATAAAACAGAAAATGAATGTGAAAAATACCCTCAGGTCTAACCTTTTATGTCGACTTTCGAACTCGCGTTTCACGGCCATCGGAAGGGCTATCACACCGCTACTTCTCCGGTTCACTGGTTTAGCGTCTCGGCTCACTGTTTTGCTGTTTTGCTTGCTTTTTGGCCTCCGTTTTGCTGTTGTTTGGCCTCCACTTTGCTACTGTTTCCTCTGTATTTCTGGTTGCTGTTCAGGTCACTGCTTTGGTGTTTTAATGGACTGTTTTGGGTGTTTTTTTTTGAAGGCTTTAAGTGCAGTTTTTTAGTTACTGTTTTAAGGATTAAAAGTACAGTTTTTTAGTTATTGGTTTAGGATTAAGTGGCTATTTTGGGGTATTTTTGCTGCTGTTTTAAGGTGATTTCGGGCTACTGTTTTAAGGTCGTTTTGCTGCTGTTTTGGGCGTGTATGGCTGCTGTATGGAAGTATGATTTTTGGTGATTAGGGGAAGGAGATGAAGAGGATTTTGTGTTATTTCTTTGTAGTATGTGTGAACTTGAGAGAATGGAAAGTGGACAGAATTTTTGGCTTCTTTTTCTTGTGAAAAACGTGAACTAGAGAGAGAATGAGAGGCTTTGGGTGGTAGTTGCTTATATAGAGAATGGCTAGGGCTTCACTTTGTCTCACAAGGAATAGGATCTTGGTTTCTAATTTAGGCTTCTCAAGAATGGCATACACAAGATTGAGGGGGGACAAAATATTATAAATTAGGAAGTTACCAGATTAGATTGGTGTTGATTAGGAAGTCAAATATTTTAGATTGCTAAATATATTATTTAGTTAAGAATGATTATATTTGATTAGTTTATATTAGGCATATACTTATTTTATGTTTGGTAAATATTTTATTTATTTTGGTAGGTGATTATTTAGATTTTATTTGTTTTATTTAATTTGGTATATGACTTAACTAATTATTTTATTTAATTACATTATCTAATTAATATTTAACTTAATATTTGATTTAATTTGGGTGTGTTTTAAGTGGGCTGGGGCTCATGTCATGAGGCTAACAGCAAAACCAGAAATACCGATACCGTTCGAATGCCAATCGAACGCGACACGAACGCCCGCAATCTACCTGACGTTCGAACGCGTTTAAGAATGCAGCACGAACGGAAAAGTGAACATGTGAAACGACTTTGATAGCATACTCATCCTGAATTTCCCCTTCCGACGTCCGTTTCCCGCGGCTTCCGTGACTTAAAAGGTAGTGCCTCCAACTGAGACTCATCATCGGGTTTCACATGCAAAAATGCAATGCCTACAGTCGCCCCCACTTTGATGGGACTTGTGCAGTGTGTGACTTTGAACAATCTTATCAAAGTTATGCAATGCATTTTCACTTACCTGGCTCGTCTGCTGTCTCGAGCTGAGGTGGTGCTGCGGTGGACCTCGATCATGGGACGCATCCCACTAACTGCACCTGACAATGAGGGCACCTCGACCCTGGGCACCTCGAACCAATACCGCTGACAATAGGGACCTCGTCCTCAAACTGATGATGTAGTGGGCACCTCGACCCTGGGACGCATCCCAGAACTACAACCGACAACGGGGGCACCTCGACCCTGGGCACCTCGACCCAACACCTCTGAAAATAGGGACCTCGCCCTCAAACCGATGATGTAGTGGGCACCTCGACCCTGGGACGCATCTCAGAACTACAACCGACAACGGGGGCACCTCGACCCTGGGCACCTCGACCCAACACCGCTGACAATAGGGACCTCGCCCTCAAACCAATGATGTAGTGGGCACCTCGACCCTGGGACGCATCCCAGAACTACAACCGACAACGGGGGTACCTCGACCCTTGGCACCTCGACCCAACACCGCTGACAATAGGGACCTCACCCTCAAACTGATACTAATGTGGGCCTCGCCCCAAACTGTCGCTGATGTGGGCCTTGCCCCCAGACTGATACTGATGTGGGCCTCGCCCCTTGGGACTCATCCCAAAACTGAAACCGCGTTGACGCTGTTTGGCTCATTTCTGCCGCTTTCTCTTTTTTTCGAACCTGCGAACACAAAACAAAAACAAACACGGAAAGAATGCAATGTTACGTGTATGCAGGAATGATTTTCCTACTTCGTTGGGTTAGGTCTTCTGCCAATTCCCTTAGTGACCGCTCGGTCCTTTTTCCTCAGGCAAAGTACTGCTTCAATTTATCCACGTTGATCGGCTCGGTGAACTTGTTTCCTTCCAAGTCTGATAACCTCACTGCCCTATTTCCCATTACCTTCTGCACTATGTAAGGTCCTTCCCAGTTAGGTCTAAATTTTCCTCTCGGGTCTGTCGTCGACGGCCTCGACTGCTTAAGTACCAAATCACCCTTTCGGATCTTGGTGGGACGTACTTTCTTGTTGAATACCCGGGCTAGCTCTTCTGATACAACTACATGTGATACAAAGACTTCGTCCTCCTCTCATCCAACAGTTCTAACTGATCAAACCTCTGTTCGGCCCATTCTGGTTTCGGTAATTCTGCTTCTGCTAAGACCCTCATAGACTGTATTTCCACTTCCACTGGTAACCCTGCTTCCATTCCATAGACCAAAGAGTAAGGCGTGGCTCATGTTGCCGTTCATTTCTCAAACACTTCAACTGAATACCATTTTCTTGCCTCTTGTACAGTTCCCATTTCAAAATCACATACTTGGAAGCTAACTTCTGAATGGCTATTCTGTCTTTTCTGCATGCCCCTTCTGGGAGTTCACCATGTTCCAGATACGTCTGAATGTCATAATACCAAGGTTTACCATCGTCGACCTCAACTTCCAGAATTATTTCTATCTCATAAACAGGTATGCTCGCTGTTGTCAGTATCAACTGTCTCATCACTAACTATTCTGGATTTTCCCAAGTTGCTGCAAATGTGGCCAACGCATCTGCCATCTGATTCTCTTCTCTCGGTAAGTGCTGAAACTTACACTCGGGGATAACCTGTGCCAACTTTCTAAGGTGAAAAAGGTAAGGTTTCAACCGTTCTTCTTTCAATTCCCATTCTCCTCGCATCTGCTGGACTACCAACATAGAATCTCCGTAGACTTCCACACTCCCGGCCTTCAAGGCTATCAATGTTGTCAAACCAAAAGCACACGCTTCATACTCGGCCATGTTGTTAGTCACTCTGAATGTCAACCTCTTGGCCAAAGGCAAAGTCTCTCCCTCGGGGCTCACTATCACGATCCCAATTCCGGCTCCCTTGTAATTCACTGCTCCATCAAAATACATCTTCCATCTCTGGACTGTTATTGCTTGGATCTCTTCATCTGGAAATTCAAACTTATACTGATCCCCCTCAATAGGTTGCTCGCCAGAAACTCTGCTACTGCTCGCCATTTGATCACTTTGTAAGACTGGAAATAATGTCGCAACTTTCTGGAAGCCCATACCACGGCAAGACAGATCTTCTCTACTTCTTGATACCGAGCCTCATACGGGAGCATCTTCTTACTCAGATAATAGACTGCATGTTCTACCCCTGCCTCATCTGCCTGTACCATCATTGCCCCCAGCGCTTCTGATTCTATAGCCAAATACAATATCAAAGGTCTGCCCGGTCTTGGAGGTTTCAATACATGAGGCTTTACCAAGTACTCTCTGATTTTGTCGAAGGCTGTCTGACACTGTTCATTCCATCTCACTGGCTGATCTTTTCTCAACAGTTTGAAGATAGGCTCACATACTGATGTCAACTTTGCGATGAACCGACTGATGTACTGAATCTTCCCCAAGAATGCTCTAACTTCTTTTTCTGTCTTCGGTGCAGGCATTTTTGTGATTGCCTTGATCTTTTTGGAGTCTACCTCTATTCCGCCCATTCCCACTTTATGACCAAGCAATTTCCCTGATGTTACCCCAAACACACATTTCTTGGGATTAAGCCACAGGTTGTATCTGTCAACTCTCTGAAGGAACCTTTCCAGTGCTTCAATATTCCCAACTCTTGTCTCTTATTTCACCATCATGTCATCCACATATACCTCAATCTCTTTGTGCATTAAGTCGTGGAAAAGTGTAGTGGCCATCCGCTGATAGGTAGCCCCCGCATTCTTAAGCCCAAACGACATAACCTTGTAACAATAAGTACCCCACTCAGTAACAAATGCAGTCTTGTGTTTGTCTTCCTCGGCTATGAGAACCTGATTGTAACCTGAAAACCTATCTGCAAATGAATACATAGCAGATAAGGCCGCACTATCAACCAGAACATCTATATACGGCAGAGGAAAATCATCTTTCGGACAAGCCTTGTTGAGATCTCTGTAGTCTACACACATTCTGACCTTCCCATCTTTCTTTGGCACCGGTACTATATTAGCCAACCACTCAGGATACTTTACTACTTCTAGGAACCCCACATCTATCTGTTTCTTAACTTCCTCTCTGACTTTCTCAGCCCATTCTGGTCTCATCCGTCGGAGTTTCTGTTTTACCGGCCTCATATTCGGATAAGTTGGTATTGTGTGTTGGGCAATGTTTCTGTCTACCCCATGCATGTCCTCATAGGACCAAGCAAACACTTTGGCATATCTGACCAACACTTCTTCTAGTTTCTCCCTCTCTTCAGAGGTAACTTCACTTGCAATCAGAATTTCTTTAGGGTTCTCAAGTGTACCCAAGTTAAATGCAGTAGTTCTGGCCGAACTGATATCAAATATGTTTGATTCGTGCAGAGTAAATGGAAATGACTTAGGCAAGTAAGCAAAAGAAATGTCTTTATTATTGGATAATGCGGAAGTACATTCAAACAAATCAGGAAGGTAGATGTCTTCATCATCTATAGACACTTCTTCCTCTGCAATCAGGTCTTCCTCGGACTTTTCATCCTCTCCCAGAGTCAGGCTCTCCAACTTCATTAGTTCTTCCTCCCATTTCTCTTCTTCTTTCTTCATAATTTCTTCAACTATCAGCTTCTTACCCAACATATCCTTGAAGATCTCAAACCCAGGTACCACAATTCCATTAACTTCCACGGGTTCAGGCTCCCCTTGATATCCTGAAGCTTTCACAAAACATTCCGTCAGTTTCAGGCCTTTTTTCTTGACCTTTGGCTTTTCTTCATCAGATTTATACCCCAAACCTTTTCGAGTAGTCTGTCCTCTGAAATTTGGCAATCTTGAACCTTCACCCGGTTCAAACTTCATTTTTTTTTCATGATCCTAGCCACCCTAGGATCCACCCACTCCTCAAAAGCAGCTGACACCTGAAACCTCGTGAAAGGTTGTATCTCCAAGGCAGCCACAACATTATCTAACTCAGCCCGGATAGTAACAACTTCTCCCTTATACGGGAACTTGATCATCTGATGTAAAGTGGAAGGCACGCCCCCAAGTTTGTGAAATCAAGGCCTTCCCAACAATAAGGCGAAAGTAGCCGGGATGTCCATTACTGTGAACTCAACCTCATCTTCAATCGGTCCTACCTTGACCATAGCCACAAAGGTACCCTCAAATCCCCTTTTACTGTCATCATAAGCCTTAATAGTCATACTGGAGGGGTCCAAGTCTGTTGCTTTCATACCCAATCTTGCCAGAATTTTCAGCGGGCACACATTGATGGATGAACCGTCATCCACCATTACACACGAAGTTCTCTTGCCCCTCACCTCGGCCCTGATAAATAGAGGCCTGTTATGATTCCTCCCCTCTGCTGGGAGTTCATCCTCAGAAAAAGATATCTGTAAAGCTTCCTTCTGAACCGACCCAACAAACATTGTGGGGTTGGCGTCTTCCGGTACCACAATCTTGCTCAAAGCCTCAACCATGGATTGCCTATGCTCCCGAGATGCACATAACAGTTCCCATATACTCACTTGTGCTCTAGTCTTCCTCAATTGCCTCAGCACTAAATCCCCCTCAGTATTTTCTGCAGTCTCGACCACTTCTCTACCATCTGTCAAAACTTCTTTACCCTTATCTGCCATATCATTGTAAAAATGACCACTGCGCGTCATTCCTCTTACTTCTTCCTCGTCACTGCTAGAGAAATCAAGCCAAAAGTTTTTCCCCTGCTCAGTCTCATCTTCACTAGTAATATCCCAGATTCCCAGGCAAAAGGCTTGAGGGTTAAAAGATTTTAGGACAAGGTCTTCTGGGAGGCCAGAATTGATCATATAGGTTGGTGGTGGTACGGCACGGTAATTGGGTAAGGGGTTTCTGTGTGTGTCAGGCTGTTCTGTTTCTGGGTCAGGTATTTTCTTGGAGTCTATCAGGTCTTGGATTTCATGGCGGAGTCGGGCACAATTGTCAGTGTCATAGCCTTTTTGTTGGTGAAAGTGACAGTAAAGGCTTAGGTTATAATGTGATGGTAGGGGATTGGGCAATGGTTTGGCTTCCAAGGGTTTTAAGAGCCCTTGCCTCTTCAGTTTCTCTAGCACCTTTGACAGGGGTCTTCCCAAGTTGGAAAATCTCCGGTTCCGGATAGTGGCAATCTCAGCAGAAACGGGCTTTGTTCCCGATGTTCCCCCAATGGGCCTCCTGTTTAGACCATAGAATTTTCTATTCTCGGCCTCTTCTTCCTCAATATCCATGAAAATTTCCCTCAACTACCGAAAGTCTGCAATCATGGAGGTCATCCTCCTCAACTTGCTGTAAATGGAGGGCTTGGTGCCCTTGATAATCATCTTAATCTGATCCTTCTCCGAAGGCCTAGTCTGCATCTTCAACAACTGACCCCTCCACCGGTCCACATATTCCTTAAAACTCTCCTCCGATTTCTGCTTAACATTCTCTAGATCACGGAGTGACAAATCGATCTCTAGGTCAGTGACGTACTGCTTCAGGAAGGCATCAGCCAACTCCCTCCAATCTTCCTTCACTTTCTTCTCCAAACTGTGGTACCACACCACGGGAGCTCCCTCGAGCGACATTCCAAACATTTTCTGCACTTGGCGCTGAGATAAGCCAACTGAACTCATGACTGATACAAATTGTCGGAGATGCACCCTTGGATCCCCATTCCCGTTAAACTTAGCCATATTAGGCATCTTGAACTGTGCCGGCAACTGTTCCTCAAAAGTCAATGTGTCATAATCCAGCAAGTCCTCATTCTTACCCCCCATCTTGCGGGTAAATGACTCAACCTGATCCCGAAGTTTCTGTAACTCTGCCTGAGACCCAGATACTCTGCCTGCTGCATACTCTGCCACATCATCATCAAAAGTGGGGATATCATCCCCCAATCTGTTCGGAGGTTCCTCTTGCCTCACATCCCCAGAATTAACCCCGGCACAAGACCCGGCTATACCAGCCATAGCAGTAGTCAAAGCTTGCAACTGTTCAGTGACCTTGGCGAGACCGTTCTCTAACTGATCCATATGGGATACCTCATTACCAGATTCACTCATGACTGTTACTGTTCTTTTAATGAGCCTTGTTCCTTCTCTAACCCAAACGGTATCTATGATGTCTTTTTGAGACATAGAGGGTGTTAACATGATATATGTATGCATGAGGTGCATGAGATGCATGTAACATATATAACATACTACATCAACTAAAATTCTCAAAGAAATCGGCCCGTTATCATTTCAGAAACTTTTGGGCTAACTGTCATAGGAGTGAACTCGTCCCAGTTTAAATGGCCTAACAAGTTCACATCTCATGGCAAGGAGCTCAACTAAATCCAAATGGTAATGTTCCGAACACAAGCACAAAGTGGCCCACCAACACTAAGAAGCCTTTGGCCCGATCGTCATAAAATATGTTCTTGTCCTAGTTTAAATGGCCCAACGAGCCCATATCCCATGAAAAATGGTCCAAATGGATCCAAACGGTGATGTTCCCAAACAACAAAAAAAAAAAATAAAAGAAAATGCAAACGCAGAACAATAATTTCTACAGAATGGCCTATCAACATTTCAGAAGCTTTGGGTCCAATGGTCATAAGGTACGAACTCGCCCCAGTTTAAATGGCCCAGCAAGTCCGCATTTCTGACAATGGTCCAACTGCATCCAAATGAGGATGGTCCACAGGCTCATACTCAAGGAAATAATTGTTACTTTAACCATACAATCCCGGTCTATGGGTGGGTTCACAGGAGTGTAGACAAAGGCTCTCATCGGCGAATGATGGACCACAACTAGGTCTCCCCAATCAAGGGTTCGAGCAACCAAGTGAGCGCATTCTTTTTTATACACTAATGTACGTGCCAATGAGCTATGGTGTGTGACTGACTGTCAAATGGATTTCCCGTTATAGATTCCCCAGAGGGAAGGTGGAGCGAGGCTCACTTAAATACCCAAGCCTCTTAGGCTCTTATCGCTTGGTGTCAAGAATAAACAACGAGTCCTCCAAATTATTCCATCACAATAGGCTACGAGTAGATGGCTATATAGGTGCCTTACAGATTTTCCTTCTAGAAAGGTAGTGAATGAAGGAAGACACCAAACCATAACCTAGCCTCAAAAATGCCTTTGATTAAACCCCCATTTCATCCACTATAGACACAGTCAATTAGAACATAAATCAAAACATTACAAAAGACAATATTTCGGGGCCGATTCTCTATCCCCAGTGGAGTCGCCAGACTGTGGGACACAGAAACTGGGCGACGCATGCTGTCCCGGGCTCGCGGCCCGGTTGGGAGTACGGAGTAGCCACGGGGAACTAAACCGGAGAATAATGGAGTCGCCACCCGGTGTGAACCGGGAAAATGAGATTTAAGGCCGCACTCACCCCTCACAAGGGAAGACCTCAAACCATTGGGTTCGGAATGGTCCATTACTTATGTCACTTGTAATGAAAGGATTTGTGTAATAATTTAATCAAGCTTAAGTAACACTTATTTCCAAGAGTATCATGCTTCTAAATCCATATGCACAAAAATAAAACTTACACCTGAATTTACATATATTTCACATCTAAAGTAGCAACGAACATACGACTTCATTGGCATATTGTATTCAAAAAAAACACAAGCACATACATTAACTGCACAAGCACACATGTGAGCACTTTTCCAAGTGGTACGTGGAATTGTATCCCAAGTACAGACCGTACTACCGTCCATTCAGAATCGGCTACGGAATTTATGTCTGGGTTTCCATCCGATATACCACGAGAGATAATACTCAAATGCTATCATGACATGGATATATGAATTGTAATACGTTAAACACATTGTACTCATACATGTGAGGAATACAGATGAATGATACCTACACAATCTTGCGTAACACAGAGAAGCTGTCAGATTCATCATACGAAGGGATAGCTACTAGGAACAATTATGTATGAAATCTGATGAAAAGGACTCAGTTCAGTGGGTGCGCGTTCGTGTAGCGTTCGAGAACGCGTTGGAATGGTAAACAGAAGGTTCGCGTTCGTATAGCATTCGAGAACGCGTTCGAACGGAGCCAGACCTGATGAATGAAACACTAAAAAAATGTGTGCGCGTACGCATAGCGTTTGAGAACACGTTCGAACGGTAAACAGAAGTTTCATGTTCGTGTGGCGTTCGAGAACGCGTTCGAACGGAACCAGGCCTGATGCATGATGAAACTAAGAAAATGCGAGCGCGTTCGCGTAGCGTTTGAGAACGCGTTCGAACGATAAATAGAAGGTTCACGTTCGTGTGGCGTTCGAGAACGCGTTCGAACGGAAGCAGACCTGATGCATGCAACACATTCACAGACAAACAAATCCACAATGTGGGACCTCATGTATCCGATTGAACTCATCTCGCATCCAATCGAGTATACACCAATCGGCGCGGCAAAGCATCGTGGTAAAGGATTTTAACCCCTCTAAATAGGGGACCTTTCATCGCACTTACTAAGCCCATGCGCTCAATTGAATCATGCATACAAAGAATTAAAAACAATAATATCAAACTTAGTATGCCCGATTGAACGTATCTTGCATTCAACCGAACACACATCAACCGGTGCGGCAAAGCATCATGGTAAAGGATTTTAACCCCTCCAAATAGGGGACCTTTCATCGCACTTACTAAGCCCATGCGCTCGATTGAATCATGCATACAAAGAATTAAAAAACATAATATCAAACTTAGTATGCCCGATTGAACGTATCTTACATTCAACCGAACACACATCAACCGGCATGGCAAAGCATCGTGGTAAAGGATTTTAACCCCTCCAAATAGGGGACCTTTCATCGCACTTACTAACCCCATGCGCTCGATTGAATCATGCATACAAAGAATTAAAAACAATAATATCAAACTTAGTATGCCCGATTGAACGTATCTTGCATTCAACCGAACACACATCAACCGGCGCGGCAAAACATCGTGGTAAAGGATTTTAACCCCTCCAAGTAGGGGGCCTTTCATCGCACTTACTAAGCCCATGCGCTCGATTGAATCACGCATATAAAAGTAACATGCAGAATTCAAATGACGAAAAATAAATAAATCAAAGCAGTATAAGACAAAAGAAAGTGTCATTTACTCAAGCGGTACGTGAAGTTGTATCTCGAGTACAGATCATACTACCGTCCATTCGGAATCGGCTATGAAATTTATGTCCGGGTTTCCATCCGACATACCGCGAGAGTTGACACATCTTTCGTTTTATTCCAAAGCCACAACATATCATATCTCATAATCCATGCATATTTATCTACTCAAGGGCCACTACATGCATTTCAACACAACAATCATGCAAGCAATATTCAATAAATAATACAAATAAAACCAAAAATGAATGTGGAAAATACCTTCAGGTCTAACCTTTTATGTCGACTTTCGAACTCTCGTTTCACGGCCTTCGAAAGGGCTATCACACCGCTACTTCTCCGGTTCACTGGTTTAGCGTCTCGGCTCACTATTTTGCTGTTTTGCTTGCTGTTTGGCCTCCGTTTTGCTGTTGTTTGGCCTCCACTTTGCTACTGTTTCCTCTGTATTTCTGCTTGCTGTTCAGGTCACTGCTTTGGGGTTTTAATGGACTGTTTTGGGTGTTTTTTTTTGAAGGCTTTAAGTGCAGTTTTTTAGTTACTGTTTTAAGGATTAAAAGTACAGTTTTTTAGTTATTGGTTTAGGATTAAGGGACTGTTTTGGGGTATTTTTGCTGTTGTTTTAAGGTGATTTCGGGCTACTGTTTTAAGGTCGTTTTGCTGCTGTTTTGGGCGTGTATGGCTGCTGTATGGAAGTATGATTTTCGGTGATTAGGGGAAGGAGATGAAGAGGATTTTTGTGTTATTTCTTTATAGTATGTGTGAACTTGAGAGAATGGAGAGTGGACAGAATTTTTGGCTATTTTTTCTTGTGAAAAACGTGAACTAGAGAGAGAAGGATAGGCTTTGGGTGGTGGTTGCTTATATAGAGAATGGCTAGGGCTTCACCTTGTCTCACAAGGAATAGGATCTTGGTTTCTAATTTAGGCTTCTCAAGAATGGCATACACAAGATTGAGGGGGGACAAAATATTATAAATTAGGAAGTTACAAGATTAGATTGTGTTGATTAGGAAGTCAAATATTTTATATTGGTAAATATATTATTTAGTTAGGAATGATTATATTTGATTAGTTTATATTAGGCATATACTTATTTTATGTTTGGTAAATATTTTATTTATTTTGGTAGGTGATTATTTAGATTTTATTTGTTTTATTTAATTTGGTATATGACTTAATTAATTATTTTATTTAATTACATTATCTAATTAATATTTAACTTAATATTTGATTTAATTTGGGTGTGTTTTAAGTGGGCTTGGGCTCGGGTCATGAGGCTAACAGCAAAACCAGAAATACCGATACCGTTAGAATGCCAATTCGAACGCGACACGAACGCCCACAATCTGTCTGACGTTCGAACGCGTTTAAGAACGCAGCACGAACGGAAACAGTGAACACGTGAAACGACTTTGATATCATACTCATCCTAAATTTCCCCTTTCGACGTTCGTTTCCCGCGGCTTCCGTGACTTAAAAGGTAGTGCCTCCAACTGAGACTCATCATCGGGTTTCACATGCAAAAATACAATGCCTACAGCGGGTTTATGGGGGTATAGACAAAGGCTCTCGTCGACGAAGGATTGCCCACAACTAGGTCTCCCCACTCAAGGGTCCGAGTGACCAAGTGAGCGCACCTTTTTTTATACACTAAGGTACGTGCCAACAAGTTATAGTGCGTGAATGACTGTCAAATGGATTTCTTGTTGTAGATTCCCCAGAGGGAGGGCGGAGCGAACTCTCTTAAAAACCC
Source organism: Zanthoxylum bungeanum (assembly GCA_019454045.1). Lineage (NCBI taxonomy): Eukaryota > Viridiplantae > Streptophyta > Magnoliopsida > Sapindales > Rutaceae > Zanthoxylum > Zanthoxylum bungeanum. The sequence continues at coordinate 46,272 of SKCR01030858.1, forward strand.
AAGCCTCTTAGGCTCTTATCGCTTGGTGACAGGAATAAACAATGAGTCATCCAAATTAGTCCATCATAATAAGCTACAAGTACATGATTATCTAGGTGCCTTCACAGCTTTTCCTTATAGAAAGGTAGTGAATGAAGGAAGACACCAAACCATTACCTAGCCTTAAAAGTGCCTTTGATTAAACCTCTTTCAACCCACGGTAGACACGGTTAACTAAAGCACAAATCGCAAACATCACAAGGTATTATTTTGGAGCCAATTCTCTATCCCCAGTGGAGTCGCCAGACTGTAGGACACAGAAATCGACGACGTTGTTCCAGGCTCGCGGCCTAGTTGGGCGTGTGGCTTTGGTTTTGGGCTAGGGATGTGTTTTAAAATAAAGGTCCAACAAGCAAAACCGAAGCTAAACAAACGAATTAAATCCACCAAGGTGTCAATTTCTGACTCTTCTCTTCCGACGTCCGTTTCCCGCGACTTCCTCAATTTAAAGAGGTAGTGTCTCCATGTGAGACACATCATCGAGACTTATATGCAAAAATGCAGTGCCTACACATGGTTATCAAAGAGTCTTTGCTGCTGGACTTAGAACGGTAATTACAAGATATCTAGCGTCAAATAGAAGAAAGCAGCATGAAGAGAGATGCCAAGAAAAGAGGATTAGCTTCTCTGGTAGCTGAGGCCACTTCCACTATGGCCGAGTTCAATGACCTGGCCCGAGTTGATTTTGAAGAGGGCCTGGCCGATTTGATAAGGGCCGATGCAGAAATGCAGACAAAATGGCGAACCCTGGGGGAGAGGTTCTCGTTTCTGAAGGATTCACCCGACGAGCCTCAACGACCTTCGGCTAGTCAATAATTATGTAAAGTTGTAGGACGTTTTGTCGTCCAAATATTATATTTTTGGGGACGTTTTCATCCTGAGTTAATGAAAGTACATTATTATTTTACTGAACTTTGTCCTTATTGCAAAGACATTACATTCTCATGCTCCCATAATGAGGGCATATATTTTTTTAAGTATTTGCCATTTATCGCCCTAATATGCACTTTTCCATTTAAATCTCTTAAATGATAGGCCCCATTTTGCAATACATCCTTTACCTCGAATGGGCCTTCCCAATTAGGCGACCATTTGCCATACGCCAGATCTTTGGCACCATGTGGCAATATAATTTTCCATACTAATTCGCCTTTTCAGAACGACTTAGCCACGACTTTTTGATTATATTCCTTGGCTATTTTTCTCTTTTGTGCTTCCAAACGATTTATGACATCGCATTTAATGTCGTCCAATTACAACAAATTCTGGATCATTACTTCGATGTAGTCCTCCTTTGTTAATTCTTTTTGTAGCATCACCCTGGTGGACTCAATATTAATTTCAACTGGTAGCACGGCCTCTTGACCATCTACTAATTGAAATTGTGTGATCGATGTACTCGTTCGCGGTGACGTTCTATAGGCCCATAGAGCCTGACTCAAACATTCGTCCCATCGTCTGTTACCATTTTCCGAATCAATCCTTTAACGGTTTTATTGGACGATTCTGCCTGACCGTTTGATTGAGGGTAATATGGGGTGGTGTTTACTAGCCGGATTCCATATTCGGCCAGGAAGTTTTTTACCCTCCTACCATTTAACGAAGTACCATGGTCCACCATTATTGTTTGTGGTATACCGAATCGGTGAATGATGTGCTCCTTTATGAACTTAATGACTTGCTCTTGAGAGATCTCTACTAATGGAATAGCTTCCACCCATTTGGTAAAGAAGTCTGTGGCGACGATAATGAAAGTGTGTCTCTTGCTAGATGTAGGATAGATTTTCCCTATCAAATCTATCGCCCATCCTATGAATGGCCATAGTTTAATGACAGGAACCATTTCGGTTGCTGGTGCTCTCTGAATGGGCCCATGCTTCTGACAAGCAATACATCATTTGGCATACGATATGCATGATTCTCCCATCTTCGGCCAATAATAGCCGCTCCGTATAATCAACCATCTCATCTTTATTCCGGCCTGGTGAGCCCCGCAAACACCTTCATGTATCTCGGCCATGATAGTTTTGGACTCCGATGGCCCTACACATTTCAACAACAGACCGTCTTGGCATTTTTTATATAACACATCTCCCGATAATACGTAGTTCAAAGCTTTGAGTTTCAGCCTTCGATCTCTCCCATTTTCGGGCTGTCTCAGAAATTCTTTGATCTCTCTTCTCCAATCGCCCTTATCTTGGACTTCGATGGTCATGACATCCATCACCATTTTTCGTCTCACCAGGGCTGGCTTGACCTCTTCGCTCCTATAAATACCGTCTATGCTTGTCCGTGAATATCCGGAAGCCACTTGGGCCAAATTGTTGGCCATTTCATTCTTCGCCCTTGGAACATGCTTCAGCTCCATATAGTCAAATTGACCTAGTAATTCTTTGGCTACATTTGATAGTGCCATGACTGATGGGCTCTGGCACTTAAAGGATCCGTTACCTGTTGGATTACTAATTGTGAATATCTTCTAATGGACATGTGTGTTACTCCCATATTGAGGAGTATTTCCAACCCAAATACTAAAGCCTCATATTCGGCCTGATTGTTGGTGCAATATTCGTCCAACCTGGCCATAAAACGGAATGATTCTCCCAGTGGACTAACCAAGGCTATTCCTATTCCTGCTCCATTCATCGTGCTAGATCCATCGAAATACATCGTCCATGGTTTCAAACTGTATTCATCTAGTTCCATTGCCATTTCTCTAATGGTACTTAGACACGAGTGATCAGCTAAGATATCCGCTAATGCTTGATTCTTAACAGCCTTTTGAGGTTTATGCCGAATATCGAATTCTGATAATGATAATGACCAGAAACCAACTCTTTGATGCAAGATAGGACGAGAGAACATGTACTTTATTATATTAACTTTAGTGATCAAGTACATTGTATTCGGCCTTAGGTAGGCTCGTAATTTAGTACATGTAAAATATAAAGCCAAACATAATTTCTCCATTGGAGAATAATTACATTCATAATTCAACAATTGTCTGCTGATGTAATAAATGGCCCTTTCGACGTCCATGTCGTCGTCTTGCGCAATCATTCCAGCTATGGACTGCTCCTCGGCTGATATGTACAACTTCATTGGTCGTCCTGGCGCAAGGGGTACCATCACTGGCGGCTGCGATAAATATTTCTTCAGGCTTTCGAAAGTCTTTTGATGTTCTTCGGTCTAGACGAATTCGTCCTTGTCCTTCAGTCTTAGTAGAGACGAGAACACTTTAGTTTTTCCTGCACAGTTGGAGATAAACCGTCTTAAGAAATTGATTTGTCCTAAAAATCTCTGCAACTCTTTCTTATTTCGGGGTGGTTTGGCCTCAGTGATTGCCCGAGATTTATTAGAATCAATCTCAATCCCCCGTTGATGAACTAGAAAGCCCAGGAAGTTTACTGCACACACCCCGAAAACACATTTGGCAGGGTTCAACTTTAGTTTAAATTTCCTCATTCGCTCGAAAGCCATTGCTAAATGGCTGAAATGTTCGTCCATAGTCACAGATTTAGCCACTATATCGTCTACATAGACCTCTACAAATTTTCCAATCATGTCATGGAAAATCAGATTCATGGCCCGCTAGTAAGTAGCCCCAGTGTTTTTTAGACCGAACGACATCACCACCCACTCATAACATCCCAAAGAACCTGGACACCTAAAGGCCGTTTTATGTATATCGTCTTCGGCGATGTAGATCTGGTTATAACCTGCATACCCATCCATGAAAGAGTACACCTGATACCCTGTTGTGGAGTCTACTAAGGAATCCACCGTTGGCATGGGGTATTGATCTTTTGGTGTCGCCAAGTTTAAGTTCCTAAAGTCTATGCATATTCTTAGCTTTCCATTCTTTTTCATGACAGGGACGATGTTTGACAACCATTCTACGTATCTGGTCGTCCTAATGAATTTCGCCTCCAAAAGGCGTTCAACCTCTTTCTTAATGTCAGGCATAACATTAGGTGCAAACCTTCGGGGAGGTTGCTTATGTGGTCTATGGCTCGACATGATTGGCAACCTATGCTCTACTAAGGTTCTATCTAAACCGGGCATTTCATTGTAATCCCAAGCAAAACAGTCTTTATATTTTCGTAACAAATGGATCAATTTTTCACGTACCTGGGCCTCTAGTTCCTTGCTGATGTAAGTGACGCGTCTATCATCCTCGCTTCCCAGATTTACCTCGTCCAATACATCATGTGCCCTTGAAACGCTCGCCTTATGCCGTCCGTTCAAAGCGTATTCTTCTTTTTCCAGCAAACAATCTACCCCACATGCCTCTCTTATCCTGTCTTCTGTCTGGTGTGCTAACAATTTATCCCTTAAAGCCGAAATCGCGGCCTGAGCTTCGGCCTCATTCTCTCGTTCCGTCACATAGGCCATTAGATTGGCCTTGGTAGCCGCGAGTGCGGCTTGTTCTTTACTCTGCTTGTTCTTCTTCATTTGAACTGATGTGCGTCGACTCCCCAAAGACCATTGTAGTTGGCCTTGTTTGCGCGAATAAATCGTTTAGCAGACCTGCAGGGTATGGCTCGTCATTTTGAGCCACAATGGCCGAATTTTCTCCTTCATTCAGAACTCTGGTCGGCCCGTAATTTCCTTCGTACATGAAGTACTCGGCCGAATTTGTCTCTGCAGTGAAAGGCTTGTTGTCGGCGTGTACAATTTCAACCTCATCTCTTTGGTTCCAGAAAACTAGGCATTGATGAAGAGATGAAGGAATGCATCGGCTACCATGTATCCAATCTCGTCCCAAGAGCATGTTATACGTGGTTGGCCCGTCTATAACGAAGAACACCACTGTTTTCGTGGTACTCCCTACTTGCAAGTTTAGTGGAACGACCCATTTGGCCGTTGTCGCCCCTCCATTGAAACTTGTTAGCACCACTTCCGTAGGGATGAGGTCACCCTCTGACTTTGCTAGACGCCCTAGCATCCTAACCGGTATTGCATTGATGGCTGCTCCATTATCAATCAATACTTTGGTGATGGGTATCCCATTGGCCTTTGCTTTCACATACAACGGCCGCAAGTGCTTGGTCATCTGCGGTGGTGGTTTTGGGAATATCACCTTCCCTGATAGGCCTATCTGTTCACTCTCGTTGTTGGTCCGAGGCATTTCTCCTCCTGTGTCCCATCCAGAAGGTGGTAACGTGACTGGTGTATTGTGAGAGACATTATTGACAGTCATTCTTCGCTTTTCTACCCTGGTAACGGTCCGTCTTATTTTGGGCGTCCCATACAGGACAAGGTATGGAGATCGTCCCAAGTCCTCTCCTAACGTTCCGACTGCAGGGTTGCCGGCCTCATACAATTCTTTGAGAAGCCGATTCTGTGATATTCCCCTTCTTCGTGCTTCGGTTCTGATGTCTATTTCTTCTTCTATGTTCGTCGTTTCCTCGTCCGATGCCTCTCTATCCGTTATCGAGAGTTCCGCAAATTCGGTTTCATCACCATCATAAACATCTTCGTTATTTCCAGATCCTCCACTGTTGTCCCCCTTGAATTTCTCGGACAACAAGTAATGATTAGCCACAACCGGTGGCATACTACCGAATTGAATGACGATAAGGGGCTCTTCATTGTCTGTCTCATCTCGCTTTCGTCTATCAAACTTGGTACGCTCTTCGCATTTCGTCGTTGTCCCTCCCCGGTCTTCATTTTCTTTACTATTTTCATCTGGTTTCTTTCCTGCACAAGCATTACAGTCTGCGGCGACCTTCATTTCACTTTGTTGGCACATCATAAGGCCATAATTTTGCTGGTGTCACCTCAGTTGCGTCCTTATCATTTCATCCACATGAGGGTAATTCTTTCCTGGACGCTGTCTCGAATACGGCCTGCGGTACGAATGCCATACGTTGGGCCGATGAATCTTTGGCCTAAACGTCCTCACATTTTGGACGAAGTTCAAATTCTCGCCGTAGAACCTTGGTGCGGAGGTCTGTGGCTGCCATGCTACTGGCTCTTTCTTTACAGGCCTCTCGCAGGTATCTTCCAACTCTCTCATCCATTCTATATTATTCTTGCATTGTATACAAAGGTTTTGATGATCCTTCCGTTCTTGGGGTGCTTTAATCCTTTCCAGAGTGCTTGGACGATGACCATCCCGTTCTTCATCTAGGACCAACTTGAACTTTGGCAAATTCAATTTGGTAAGATCCGAGTTGATCATGTTTAATTCCACTGGCTTTGGAAATGGGTTGTCGTCCACTGCCATCTTCTTTTCGAACGTTATTCGTACAGATTCTATGGCATCCTGCAAAACATTCCAAAAAATAAGACAGTTGTTAGTTGAATGGGACCACGCATTATTCCATTTACAATATTTTTTACTGCCGATTTGCTCGACGCTTGGCAACGTGTGTCGATCGCTCAAACTAATCTGTTTGTCTTTATATAACTGATCGAATATGGCATCGACTTTTGTGATATCAAAAGAGAAGTCTCTACTCTTTTTATTGTTCTTTTCTTTTGGCTTGGGGTTCGGCCCACACTTTACAAACCTACGGCTTCCCTTTAACCAATTCGGCCAAACACAAGTCGGCCGACTCGACGTCCATTTCACTTACTTCATAATCGATATTCCTGTAATACGTCCCTTTGCTAGAATTTTTCATTTGCTCTTCCTCTCTTAGTAATCGTTCATAGCGCACCACACTAGTGATGAGTTGGGGAAGGTCCCAAAATTCACGATCTTGAAATTTCTTTTTTAGATCGAAATTGAGACAGCTTTGGGCGATTCTCACAAATTCTTTTTCTGGCAAAGGCACGTAACATCGGCCTCGAGCCACTTTAAACCTTTGTAAGAATGTCTCGGCCCACTCTTCTGGTAACTGTCTTAGGTTTGCCAGATCGACCAGGGCCACTTCAGATTCGGCCTTGTAGAATTGCGCATGGAATAACTGTTCCATTTGTTGCCAATTTTCTACTGAGTTGGCTGTTAGGAAATCTCTAAGTCTCGAGGATCGAATCAAGCATAGAAACATACATGTGAATACACGAAGAAGTTGCGGAATAATTACATCGAGCGGTTGAGCGATGCGACGAAGAATAAAAAATTCTTTTCTACCCTCCTTGAAGTTACCGCAGTCCACTGTTTTGGGCTCTCCAAAATTCGGCAATGGTGATCCCTCCAAGCTACAAGCTTTGTGTGATTCCATGCTCACGTGTACAGTTCCCTATCACCTTCGCGTGACCCCGATTGTGTGCTAGCACATTAGGAATTTTTGCCACATAAATTCCTTATCTCTTCTTTCCATTCTCGGCTGTGCAGTGAAGGAAGAAGACTGCCCTTTTGGGCGTAAGAGAGATGAAGAGAAAGAGAGGAGAGTTGTGTGAGTTGGTTGAAATTGATTTCTAAAATCAATTAAAAACATATACCAAATTTTGTAAAAGCTTTCCAAAAGTCAACACAAAATTTGGCTCCAAAATGGCATTAAATGCTATCAACCACTCACATCACTATTTACATCAATCAATCAATCAAGTGACAAGTTGTCACATCACTTAAAGTGACTAATGATTTGACGCTTGATGTGACTAGCGATTTGACGCTTGATGTGACTTGTGTGCCGCACTCGAATTCGAAATGCGAATGCGCTGGCAAACACTCCCGGGCTCGAGTTCGCTAATTCCAAATTAACGAATTTTCCATTGCGACGTAATTAAATAATTATGCCTAGCAAAATCACTATTCACGTCGCTAACGAATTAATTCTAAATTAACTCGTTTGCCCGAATTAAAATCTAATTTCAATTCCGCGTCGAAATCCAATTTCGTATAATATATCGAATATTATTTTATCGATTAATTCCAAATTAATCGTTATCTCTATTTTAATTGATATTTTATCCTAGATAAAATATCTCCGCAATTAATCCCAGATTAATTTTCTCTCTCATCTAATTAATCCCAGATTAATAAAGTGCGAGTCATACGTCATCGGTGAATCTTCGGGAAGCGACCCATGAGATCCCCGGATATTTTGGCAGTAAATTCGGTCGTCGGACTATCCGAACACGTAAGTACCTCGTACTACGTTTTTACTGATTCACAAGACAAGGTTGGCTTCTAGGAAAGCGCCATGCCTACCCAATTCTCCAGAAATATCCTTACAGGAATATGTGATCTATATCAGCGTAGTATACGTAGTATTGTGTATTTCGATCCAGTATCGGATGTCACATGTTAGGCTTGGGGCTGGAATTGTGTCTGCCCCGTATGAAACACATATCAGATCTCTGGTAACTAGTCTCTATAATCGGATAACACGACCTAGTCATAATATCCCGATAGCTGCAGCATTTAAGAGAACCAGTCTCGTATCCTACGTGACCATCATCTCCACTATGACTGGAGTGATACTTCCGTCTCGACATCACACCCAACACACTACGATTCTCAATATACCCAGCAGAGGCGTACACAGAACCTGTTAAAGCCCTGGACGACCTAAAACCAAAGTATATTGATTGTCGCAAGTATTAGTGGTGCAAGTCTCAAGTTAAGACCAAATACACCTACCCTGATTTCGGACTTCCATAGACACATAGTCATACTACCAATGGAATTCGAGGGGTCTATCCAGAGCAAAGTTGTTTTTCATACCATCGGTAAAACACAACCTCCTACTACACTTGCATGAGTATCCTATACCCAAATATATGAGAACTATGACGTTATGCCCTCACAACGCGCACAAGTGTAATACTAGTCTTTTACGCATTATCGATGTCCAATCTTGATAATACTGACTATGGATATTTAATGATTAAACCTTCGTGGATTGATACTGTCTCATATCATCTCAATCCAGGAACTAATCATAAGGACCTCTTATCATTTATACATCTTGGTGATCTAATCACAAATGATAAGAGAGAAATTTCCTTTGTCACATAGTTAATTTGTACAACAACACCATGATCTGTACAAATATTGACGCTATGGGTCATAACTGTCCATCATTGGCCGGCAAGCTGATATACCAGGAGAAAGCCACTCCTGACAGTGATCCGTGGAATAACCTCAACTTATGAAAATCAGTTGTTTCTCCACACTGAAGGGTAAATCGCCCTATGTGTTCCATAGTGGAAACTTCCCCAGATCCTGTAAATAGAGAAAAATCAGGTACTTTGCAATTCCTACGCCATGGATACGTCACATCGATCCAATCTAGATATGGCTTCCGATACCTCGGCCGAATTGGTTTTGAAGAATTTCGGCCATCTGTTCTCTCAACATGTCATTGTCATTGAATGGCATTGTTATGGGTGGTGGTTGTGGTCCTCTCACAAGTGGGACATGGTCGTGATTCTGTCCTTGAGAAAACTGGGGACCTTGGGGCAACACCACTTCATGTTGTACCATATTTAGCCCTTGGTGTAGGTTCGGCCCTAGGTATGGGCCATTGTCCACATGACTTATTCCTCCCCTGGAATTCGTAGGGACCGTGATTCCTCGTGGGGGAATATTGCTCGAACCAGCCTCCTGACTGCTTGGTGCAGGGGGAGGTGTAGTCCACGGCAGGGTTGTCCCCCCGTTTACACATTTGGCCATCAATTCGTTTAATGAGCTTAAATGTTTGGCCATATTTTCATAATGTGAGTCACTAGTCGAAGTAAACTTCTCTATGATATGAGCATTTTGAAGCCTAACCTGCTCGACAATATCCTGTGTGAATTCACCGAACAATGCACGAACCGCATTAGGGCTGAGCTCTCGCATAGATTCATATCGACTAGCGTCCGCCAGACCCTCGAAGTGACCCACTACGGCTGTAATGCGGGGCTGGTTGGTTTGCTCCAGTCCTCATTCCTCCGTACTTGAGCCAGTTTGAGTGTTTCTTTTCGGAGGCATCTCCACTTTTTACACCAAGTCTCTCACTATGGTCGCCAAAAAACTGTTTGCGCAATTTTCTACGCGCGGAGAAAGAGAAGGTTCAAACCTCCTGAGACAAAGTCCCAGCGAGGGGTGTTTGATTGAGTGAATAAGCCTCCAAGGGGCGCAAGCACACAAATTACAGTCCTAAGAGTTATGAAACTAAGAAATAAAAAATATGCTCGTTTGAGTCTTCATTTGATCGGGGCTCTCTCTTCATATCGGTGAATCTTTTATAGTGAACTTTGCCAACCGCTCGGACGGTTTTTAGCTTGTAACTTCCCTGCAACCGCTAGATCGTGGTAACCGTTGGATCATGTCATCAACTTTGAGTTATGCGCCTCAACTGCTTGATCGTGGAGGGAAAACTGTCCAGATGCTGTAGTCGTGGGATCAACTGCATCATGTGTTCTCGTTCTGATCGCTACTTCGGTCGTCCTGAGCTCTTCCCTTCATCGCCCTTCTTGCCTTCGTCCTTTACTCCTTCGTTCTAGGGCGATTTCGCTCTAGGGTGACTTTTTTTTGTCAACAGAAATAAAATGAATATTTCACTAAATAACAACAGTGAACCAACTATCCATTTTCCTGTTAAAATTGCCAAATATGCTCAAGTATAATGTTAATCTGGTAAGTGTAGGCACTGCATTTTTACACATAAGTCCCTATGATGAGTCTCATTTTGGAGACACTACATTTTAAGTCACGGAGGTCACGGAAAATGGACATCGGAAGGGGAATTCAGAATAAACAAGGTTCACTGTTTTCGTTGGTGCTAAGTTCGTGTATACGTTCGAACGTCAAACAGATTGCGGGCGTTCGTGCTGCGTTCGATGATGCGTTCGAACGGTGTCGGTAATTCTAGTTTTGCTGCTAGCCTCACATTAAGCCCAATTCGCCCAAACATTGGCCCACACGCCCAAGCCCACTTAAAACACATATTTAACACATGGTGAAATAAACAAATCTAAAAATCACATACCAAATTAAATAAAATACTTACACAAATTAAACAAATTGCATGCCTAATTAAAATCAATCAACAAACTAAATGCCTAATCTAAACCAATCAAATATAATCATACCAAGTTAAAATCAATCAACCAATATATTATTCCCAAACTTAAAATATTATATGCCTAATCAACATAAACTAAATATTCAACCTTCCCTATCTAGCCAAGATTTGTCCCCCCTCAATCTTTTACTTCCCTTATCCAAGCCAATCAAATCCCTTTCCTTGTCAAGCCTAACCCTTTGCCTATAAAAAGAACCCTTGACCAACCTTCTCAAGGCTAGCTAGCTCATACGGAGAAGATACACACAACTCACGGCAATAACAAGAAGAAAAACAGAAATAATCCCCTTCATCTTCCCCACTCCACAACCGAAAACAGCAGCTTAAACAACTCCCAAAACAGTAGCCAAAACATCCCAAAAATAGTAACTAAAATACAGCAGCGAAACAGTAGCAGCGGCAGCAAATCGGAGTCAAAACAGCAGCAAAAGATGGAGGACGACGACCCAAAACAGTAAGACAACGAACGAGAGCAGTGAACCAATGAACCGGAAGAGTTGCGGAGCTTTACCCCTTCCGATCTTCGTGAAACGCGAGTCCGAGAGACGACTTAAAAGGTTAGACCTGAGGGCACTTTTTCATTAGTTTATATTCGTTTCTTTTATTATTGAATTGTATTCACATTAGAGTCGTTTATAGATGTGTGTGTGGGTATTGAATGAATGGAAGAGTGTTGTCTCTTGTGGTATATAGGATGGAAACCCAGACGTAAATTCCGTAGCCGAATCTGAATGGACGGTAGTGCGGTCTGTACTTGGGAACAACTCCACGTACCACTTGAGTAAACGGCACCTTCTCTTGTTTTGTGTTGCTTTGGTTTATTTAATTCTTGTCATTTAAATTCTGCATGTTGTTTATTTCCGTATGATACGATCGAGTGCATGGGCTTAGTAAGTGCGATGAAAGGTTCCCTAATTGGAGGGTTAAAATCCTTCACCACGATGCTCTACCGCACCGATTGATGCGTGTTCGGTTGAATGCGAAATACGTTCAATCGGACATACTTAGTTTGATATGATTGTCTTTATTTTCGTATGCATGATTCAACTGAGTGCATGGGCTTAGTAAGTGCGATGTGAGATCCCCTATGGGGAGGGGCTAAAGCCCTTTACCACGAGGCTTTGCCGCGCCGGTTGATATGTGTTCGGTTGGATACAAGATACGTTCAATCGGGCACACTATGTTTAGTATTATTGCTTTTCATTCTATGTATGCATGATTCAGTCGAGCGCATGGGCTTAGTATGTTGGTCTAACGGTCCTCTCTTTGAGAGATCAAGAGCCCCAAAAGGCCACCTTTACGGCAGTACTTCGCCGCGCCCCTTTATTTTGTCGTTTATGTATTGCGTCCCATTTCATGCATCAGATCTGTTCCCGTTCGAACGCGTTTACGAACGCAACTCGAACGCGCATGTATTTTGCCTTGTCATGCATCAGGTTTTATTTCTGTTCGAACGCGTTCACGAACGCCGTACGAACGTGAGCATTCTGTTTCATTTCCGTTCGAACGCGTTAACAAACGCCACACGAACGAGAGCATTCTGTTTCATTCTCCGTTCGAACGCGTTATCAAATGCCATACGAACGCGAACCTTCTGTTTACCGTTCGAACACGTTTACGAACGCTACACGAACGCACACGCACTTTCTTAGTTTCATAATGTATCAGGTCTGGTTCCGTTCGAACGCGTTATCGGACGCTACACGAACGCGAACCTTCTGTTTACCGTTCGAACGCGTTTACGAACGCTACACGAACGCGCACATACTGAACTGAGTCTGTCTTATCATATTCATGCATAATTGCCTCTTGGTTGATCTTTCTTGTGTTATATAGCCAACTGTATCATTTGTATTCCTGCATTTATCCATTCTATGTGTTCTTGGGATTGTATTCAAGCATGATTAGGCTGTTAGCATGTTATTTGGTTGATAGGTTCATGAGATAGTACTCAAGCATGATTAGGTTGTTCTTAGTTTTCAATATCATAGGATTGAAATATGTTCATGAGATTGCCATGTGATGTTGCATGTTGTGATGAACTTGTTGATGTATGTACATGAATCTAGATGATATTTTTTGGAAATAAATGTTACTTAAGCTTAATTAAATTATTACATAAATCCTTTCATTACAAGTGACATGAGTAAGGGACCATTCCGAACCCAACGGTTTGAGGTCTTCCCTTGCGAGGGGTGAGTGCGGCCTTAAATCTTTGTCCCGGTTCACACCGGGTGGCGACTCCATGTTATTTAGTACTTCCCAATAGTGCCGCGAGCCTAGGAACGGCGTCGCCCAGATTAGCTGTGTTCCCACAGTCTGGCGACTCCACTGGGGATAGAGAATTGGCCCCGAAATATTGTCTTGTAATGAGTGGATTTATGTTTTAATTGGCCATGTCTATAGTGGATAAGTGAGGGTTTAATCAAGGGCACTTTGAGGCTAGGTAATGGTTTGGTGTCTTCCTTCACTCACTACCTTTCTAGAAGGAAAAGTTGTGAGGATACCTACATGGCCATCTACTCGTAGCCTTTGTGATGGACTAATTTGGAGGACTCGTTGTTTATTCCTGACACCAAGCGATAAGAGCCTAAGAGGCTTGGGTATTTAAGTGAGCCTCGCTCCACCTTCCCTCTGGGGAATCTACAACGAGAAATCCATTTGACAGTCCGTCACACACCATAGCTCATCGGCACGTACCTTAGTGTATAAAAAAGGATGCTCACTTGGTCGCTTGAACCCTTGAGTGGGGAGACCTAGTTGTGGGCTATCATTCGCCGGTGAGAGCCTTTGTCCATACTCTTGCAAATCCACCCATAGACCGGTTTGTATGGTTAAAGTAACAATTATTTCCTTGAGAATGTGCTTATGGACCATCCTCATTTGGGTGCAGTTGGACTATTGTCAGAAATGCGGGCTTGCTGGGCCATTTAAACTGGGGCAAGTTCGTATTGTATGACTATTGGACCCAGGGCTTCTGAAATGTTGATGGGCCATTATGTAAAAATTATTATGTTATGTTTGCATTATCTCCCTTCTATGCTTTGTTTGGGAACATCATCGTTTGGATCCATTTGGACCATTTGTCATGGGATATGGGCTTGTTGGGCCATTTAAACTGGGACAAGAATGTATTACATGACTATTGGGCCAAAGGCGTCTAAGTGTTGATGGGCCACCTTGTGCTTGTGTTCGGAATATTATCATTTGGATTTAGTTGGGCTCTTTGCCATAAGACATGAACTCGTTGGGCCATTTAAACTGGGATGGGTTCACTCTTATGACAGTTGTCCCAAAAGCTTCTAAAATGATAATGGGCCGACTTGTTTGAAATTTTTATTGACTTAGTATGATTTATATGTTATATGCCTCTTATGCACATCATGCATACATACATCATATTAACCCTTGTGTTCTGAAAGCCATCATAGATTCCCGTTGGGTTAGAAAAAAGGGAAGACTCATCAAAATACTGGGAACAGACATGAGTGAATCAGATATTGAGGTATCCCGTATGGATCAGTTGGAAAATGGTCTCGCCAAGGTCACTGAACAGTTGCAAGCCTTGACTACTGCCATGACAAATATGGCTGTGCCCCGTGCTGGGGGAAATTCTGAGAATGTAAGGCGCGAGGAGCCTCCGAATGGGTTGGGGGATGATATCCCCGCTTTTGATGATGATATGGCAGAGTATGCAACAGACAGAGCGATTGGGTCTCAGGCCGAGATACAGAAACTCAGGGATCAGGTTGAATCCGTTACCCACAAGATGAGGGGTAAGATGAGATTTGCTAGATTATGAGACAATGAAGTTTGAGGAGCAGTTGCCAGCGCAGTTTAAGATGCCGGATTTGGCTAAGTTCAATGGGAATGGAGATCCGAGGGTGCATCTCCATCAGTATGTGTCTGTTATGAGTTCAGTTGGCTTGTCTCAGCGCCAGGTACAGAAAATGTTTGGGATGTCACTCGAGGGGGCACCTGTGGTATGGTACCATAACCTGGACAAGCAGGTTAAGGAAGATTGGAGGGAGCTAGCTGATGCTTTCTTAAAGCAATATGTCACGGACCTGGAGATTGACTTGTCACTCTGTGACTTAGAAAATATCAAGCAGAAGCCGGAGGAAAATTTCAAGGAATAGGTGGACCGCTGGAGGAGCCAGCTTCTGAAGATGCAGACCGGCCCTCAGAAAAGGACCAGATCAAAATGATCATCAAGGGCACCAATGATGACTGATTTTCGACAGCTGAGGGAGACAGTTATGGATATTGAGGATGAGGAAGCCGAGAACAGAAAGTTTTATGGAAAGAACAGAAGGAATATTGGGGGACATTCAGGGACTATGCCTACTACTGCTGAGGTCACTGCCATTAAGAACAGACGATTTTCTAACCTTGGTAAGCCTCTTTCAAAGGATTCGAAAAGCTGAAGGCGCAAGGACTCTTAAAACCTTTGGAACCTAGGCCCATTCCAAATCCTGTGCCACCTCACATGAACTTAAACTTATACAGTCACTTCCACCAAGAAAAAGGCCATGACACCGACAACTGCGCCCGCCTCAGACATGAAATCCAAAACCTCATCGATGCCCATACAATACCCGACCCAGAGAAAGAACAACCCAACGCACACAGAAATCCCCTACCCAACTACATGATCAACTCTGACCTACCCGAAACCCTTGTCCTCCAAACTCTCAACCACTCAGCTTCATAAGAATAAGGGATAACAAAGTGAAGAACCATGGGCTGAAGAAGAGGGCACTGTTGTTTCTCCTAGTTTATCTTGCACTTTTAATAAAGACATTGATTTTGTTTACCTGTTCGAACGTTTCCTCAACAATAATAAAGGCGACCATTTTATTTATCTGCCTAAGACTATTACTTTCAAACTTGCAACATGAGTGTGTTCAATCTTGGTAATGTGATGCTCAAAGCGTAGGGAATCCTCAAAAGAAGCAAGCAGAAAAAGATAAGTTAGCCATTCAGGAATTGGGAAATGGAGACAGTGGGACTGTTAGACTTGGAAAGAAACGGGTTCCTGGAACAAATCAGGGTAGACAGGTGGAAATGGTACTTTCCCTGAGAGAAGAATGGTCATCAATGGAATCGACGGAAGACCTAACCCAACGAGATAGGAAACTCATTCACGCATGCATGCATACACGTAACATATTTTGCATTCCTTTTTGTGTTTTGTGTTTGTTTTGTGTTCACAGGTTTTGAAGAAGAAAGAGAGAAAGAGGCAAATGAAAGCCAGTCAGAAGCATCAATATTAGCATCAGTATCAGCATGGGGGCGAGGCCCATATCAATATCAACATAGGGGTGAGGCCCATATCAATATCAGTTTGAGGGCGAGGCCCACATCAGTATCAGTTCAGGGCCGAGGCCCACATCATCTTTAGCTTGGGGGCGAGGCCCATGTCAGCTCGAGGGCGAGACCCATATCAGTTTGGGGGCGAGGCCCATATCAGTATCAGATCGAGGGTGAGGCCCATATCAGTTCAGGAAGAAAGCCTATATTTAGTTCAGCTCGGGAATAAAGCCTACATTCGGTACAATCCAGGAACAAAGCCTCATGTCAATATAGTTTGAAAACAAAGCTCAAAGGGGAAGAAAGCCTCATATCAGTATAGCTTGAGAACAAAGCTCAAGGGGAAGAAAGCCTCATGTCAATATAATTTGAGAACAAAGCTCAGGAAATAAAGCCTCATGTCAGTATAATTTGAGAACAAAGCTCAGGAGAATAAAGCCTCATGTCAGTATAATTTGAGAACGAAGCTCAAGGGGAAGAAAGCCTCATGCCAGTTCAGTTCGGGAATAAAGCCCCCACTCAGTGCAGTTCAGGAAGAAAGCCTACATTCAGTTCAGTTCAGGAAGAAGGCCTGCATTCAATACAGTTCAAGAACAAAGCCACACAGTCAGCTCAGATCAGAGAACAAAGCTCGGGAGGAATAAAGCCTCATGTCAGTATAGTTTGAGAACAAAGCTCAAGGGGAAGAAAGCCTCATGTCAACACAGTTCGGGAACAAAGCTCGGGAGGAATAAAGCCTCATCTCAACAGTTCGGGAACAAAGCTCGAGGAATAAAGCCTCATCTACACAGTTCGGGAATAAAGCCCACACTCAGTGCAGTTCGGGAATAAAGCCCACATTCAATACAATTCAGGAAGAAAGCCTACGTCCAGTAAACTCTCGGGAATAAAGCCCACATTCAGTACAATTCAGGAAGAAAGCCTACATTCAGCTCAGTTCATTGGATAAAGCCCACAGTTAACACAGTCAGGGAACAAAGCTCACTCTCTACAACAATTCGGGAACAAAGCCCACAGTCAACATAATTGAAGGAAGAAAGCCTAGAGGAATAAAGCCTCATCTCAACAGTCCAGGAATAAGGCTCAGGAGGAATAAAGCCTCATCTCAACACAGTTCGGGAACAAAGCTCGGAGGAATAAAGCCTCACCTCAGCAGTTCGGGAATAAAGCTCGGGAGGAATAAAGCCTCATCTTAACACAGTTCGAGAATGAACAAGCCGGGAACGGCACTCCAAGAATGGAAGCACAGTTCGAGAATGGACCACATCGCAGCACGGTTCGAGAATGAACCAGGGGTCGCAGCACCTCATAATCCAAATCAACTCAACACAACACATGGTAAGTCAAGTGGCAGCTGGCGAGCCAGGTAAGTGAAAATGCATTGCATAACTTTGATAGGATTGTCACTGTTGCACATTACACAAGTCCCATCAAAGTGGGGGCGACTGTAGGCACTGCATTTTTACACATAAGTCCCTATGATGAGTCTCATTTTGGAGACACTACCTTTTAAGTCACGGAGGTCACGGAAAACGGACATCGGAAGGGGAATTCAGAATAAACAAGGTTCACTGTTTTCGTTGGTGCTAAGTTCGTGTATACGTTCGAACGTCAAACAGATTACGGGCGTTCGTGCTGCGTTCGATGATGCGTTCGAACGGTGTCGGTAATTCTGGTTTTGCTGCTAGCCTCACATTAAGCCCAATTCGCCAAACCTTGGCCCACACGCCCAAGCCCACTTAAAACACATATTTAACACATGGTGAAATTAAACAAATCTAAAAATCACATACCAAATTAAATAAATACTTACACAAATTAAACAAATTGCATGCCTAATTAAAATCAATCAACAAACTAAATGCCTAATCTAAACCAATCAAATATAATCATACCAAGTTAAAATCAATCAACCAATATATTATTCCCAAACTTAAAATATTATATGCCTAATCAACATAAACTAAATATTCAACCTTCCCTATCTAGCCAAGATTTGTCCCCCCTCAATCTTTGACTTCCCTTATCCAAGCCAATCAAATCCCTTTCCTTGTCAAGCCTAACCCTTTGCCTATAAAAAGAACCCTTGACCAACCTTCTCAAGGCTAGCTAGCTCATACGGAGAAGATACACACAACTCACGGCAATAACAAGAAGAAAAACAGAAATAATCCCCTTCATCTTCCCCACTCCACAACCGAAAACACACTTAAACAACTCCCAAAACAGTAGCCAAAACATCCCAAAAACAGTAACTAAAATACAGCACGGCAGCGAATCGGAGTCAAAACAGCAGCAAAAGACGGAGGACGACGACCCAAAACAGTAAGACAACGAACGAGAGCAGTGAACCAGTGAACCGGAAGAGTTGCGGAGCTTTACCCCTTCCGATCTTCGTGAAACGCGAGTCCGAGAGACGACTTAAAAGGTTAGACCTGAGGGCACTTTTTCATTAGTTATATTCGTTTCTTTTATTATTGAATTGTATTCACATGAGAGTCGTTTATGGATGTGTGTTGTGGGTATTGGATGAATGGAAGAGTGTTGTCTCTTGTGGTATATAGGATGGAAACCCAGACGTAAATTCCGTAGCCGAATCTGAATGGACGGTAGTGCGGTCTGTACTTGGGACACAACTCCACGTACCACTTGAGTAAACGGCACCTTCTCTTGTTTTGTGTTGCTTTGGTTAATTTAATTCTTGTCATTTAAATTCTGCATGTTGTTTATTCCCGTATGATACGATCGAGTGCATGGGCTTAGTAAGTGCGATGAAAGGTTCCCTAATTGGAGGGTTTAAATCCTTCACCACGATGCTCTGCCGCACCGATTGATGTGTGTTCGGTTGAATGCGAAATACGTTCAATCGGACATACTTAGTTTGATATGATTGTCTTTATTTTCGTATGCATGATTCAACCGAGTGCATGGGCTTAGTAAGTGCGATGTGAGATCCCCTATGGGGAGGGGCTAAAGCCCTTTACCACGAGGCTTTGCCGCGCCGGTTGATGTGTGTTCGGTTGGATACAAGATACGTTCAATCGGGCACACTATGTTTAGTATTATTGCTTTTCATTCTATGTATGCATGATTCAGTCGAGCGCATGGGCTTAGTATGTTGGTCTAAAGGTCATCTCTTTGAGAGATCAAGAGCCCCAAAAGGCCACCTTTATGGCAGTACTTCGCCGCGCCCCTTTATTTTGTCGTTTATGTATTGCGTCCCATTTCATGCATCAGATCTGTTCCCGTTCGAACGCGTTTACGAACGCAACTCGAACGCGCATGTATTTTGCCTTGTCATGCATCAGGTCTTATTTCTGTTCGAACGCGTTCACGAACGCCGTACGAACGTGAGCATTCTGTTTCATTTCCGTTCGAACGCGTTAACAAACGCCACACGAACGAGAGCATTCTGTTTCATTTCCGTTCGAACGCGTTATCAAACGCCATACGAATGTGAACCTTCTGTTTACCGTTCGAACGCGTTTACGAACGCTACACGAACGCACATGCACTTTCTTAGTTTCATAATGTATCAGGTCTGGTTCCGTTCGAACGCATTATCGGACGCTACACGAACGCAAACCTTCTGTTTACCGTTCGAACGCGTTTACGAACGCTACACGAACGCGCACACACTGAACTGAGTCTGTCTTCATATTCATGCATAATTGCCTCTTGGTTGATCTTTCTTGTGTTATATAGCCAACTGTATCATTTGTATTCCTGCATTTATCCATTCTATGTGTTCTTGGGATTGTATTCAAGCATGATTAGGCTGTTAGCATGTTATTTGGTTGATAGGTTCATGAGATAGTACTCAAGCATGATTAGGTTGTTCTTAGTTTTCCATATCATAGGATTGAAATATGTTCATGAGATTGCCATGTGATGTTGCATGTTGTGATGAACTTGTTGATGTATGTACATGAATCTAGAAGCATGATATTTTTTGGAAATAAATGTTACTTAAGCTTAATTAAATTATTACATAAATCCTTTCATTACAAGTGACATGAGTAAGGGACCATTCCGAACCCAACGGTTTGAGGTCTTCCCTTGCGAGGGGTGAGTGCGGCCTTAAATCTTTGTCCCGGTTCACACCGGGTGGCGACTCCATGTTATTTAGTACTTCCCAACTAGTGCCGCGAGCCTAGGAACGGCGTCGCCCAGATTAGCTGTGTTCCCACAGTAAGCCAACTTGTTCTTTTAAGCATTGCCTTAACATAAACTTAATCCCTTCTCTAATTATATGATTATCGCTTGAAGCCCACATCTCTTACACTATTTGGATAGATTTTACCGTTTGAATCAATTAGCACCCACTAACTATATCAATTTTGATATCATATTATTGAAATTCCATAAAGGTGGGGCTATATAACCCAAGAGGGAATGAATTGGGAAATAAAAAAATATATATATATAAAAGTTTAAATAATCTTAAATTTATAAATTTAAACTTAACAGTTACAATTTATCAATTCAATTCAATATTCCAATCCCCCATCACCATCCATAAACACAACAAGCTCAATGATATGATATGATACAATATGAAATTCATCCAATTAATGCTCAAATATCATTTAATTCAACACATAATCAATATCTCATACATATGCAATAATCAAGTGATGAGAATCCTGTAGGTAGGATCAAGCCTAAAGAACCCACAACAAGATCAGGTTTCAAGTCTAAGACCACAAATCAGATTTGATGGAGATCTTAAACCCTTTGAAATCACGTTCCAAGAACCTAGTGAAAACAGTGATCACTAAACCCGTTAGAAGCAAGCACGTTTCAAGAACCATTGTTTGATGAAGAACGGCGCAAAGATTGGTGATTAAATCTTTGATAAGTTCGAATGAATGCCACAAGATTCTACTCTTAATAGGATAACTCTAATTAATTAAATCTAATAACAAAATAATAAACTAACTCAAACCCATTAGCTTTGAAATAATATTATAGTTCAACCCACAACACTTAAACATAAAGTAAATAACATAAATAATAATAATAAAAAACCCCAATAACTGAAATATGATTGTATTTTTCTTGTATGAAGGAAGCTGAATCTATCTTTGATATAATTATAAAGTTGTTGATTTTTGAGTTTTCTTTCCAATTCAACTTGAATCACTTCAGTTGGACATCATTGTGGATGTTATGGTTAAAATACCGAAGGTTGCACAATCAGGTTCTTGATAAAAGTCTGTGGATAGATTTTGCACTCTATAATCTTCTTAGCTCTCGTGAATAGGCCAGGATTGGCGTGTAAAAGAAGCCTAAAATACTTAATTAGTTGGCATATTCTGGATCATATAATTCCCTTTGATGAAGTCCGGGATGCAGCTCATGATGCACAAGGAAGGACCACTACCGTGCATGTTTCAGATGGTCCAATCACGAGATCTCGAGCTAAGAAGATCCAAACGAGCCTATACTACATTGAGTATGGGCTTGAAGCTAGACAATCTCATGGTTGTGAACCTTATTCAGGCCATGGAGCATCAATATACTTAGGCCTACTTTAGCACATTTATTTGTTAGTTATTATTATTTTATTTGGGGCTTAACATTTATTTTAATTCGACTCCTTTATTTATGTTGGCGTATGACACGCTCAAAAGTGGTTCTTTACTCCCAAGTATAAGAGTGTCGAAGTAATAAAATAACCTGATAAGTCCGGGGTCGATCCACATGGAATATATTTAGTAAAATAAAATAACAATTTGAGTAAAAATAAAAAAGGTTTGATTTGTTTGAAGTGATTGGAAATTTTAAAAATGAGATGCATAAAATACAACAAAAAATAAAGGAAATACAAAAGAAAAAGAAATAAAATAAAAATAAAAATAAAGAAAAATTATTATTCTATCTACTAAATTATAATCATCGACAACGGCGCCAAAAAACTTGACACGCTCAAAAAGTGATTCTTAACTCCCAAGTATAAGAGTGTCGAAGTAATAAGATAACCCGGTAAGTCTGGGGTCTATCCACAAAGAATACATTTAATAAAATAAAATAACAATTTAAGTAAAAATAAAAAGGTTTGATTTGCTTGAAGTGATTGGAAATTTTAAATTAGATTACAACAATAAAATAAAATGATGGGGCTAGGAGATTCACTTTTAATATTTCAAATTTAGAAATCTTATTTTTTATCATATATAAATTGTCATTATTACTGAGTTAATTGTAACATTCGACAAGGCTGGATTTATGTTTTGTATGCCATAGACAATTAGATTATAGATTGGTATATGTGACTACATTTAAAAGACCTTGTATAAAGAATGAAGTATAATAGGAAATTTGAAGTATTATCATAAATGGATAAGGATAAGCTCATATAGAAGTTCTGAATATTATAGTTATATGATAGTTTACATATGTGTAGTTAACAAAAGTTATAATATGTTTTACGTGTATGCTTTTATTATGCATGATTTTTTATTGGGCTCTAGCTCATACCAAATTAGTTTATTAGTTTTGCAGGATGACAATCAGATTGGCCAGCCATCTAGTTTTGGAAAATCATGCTCGAGGTGACGGAACCATCCAAGTTGCGGTCACTTACTCTAGAATCATGGGAAATATATTTGTGTATAGAAGTATGTACCTCTTATTTATGTATTAGATCGTGCAATGCACGTTGTCATTTATATTAGATCTTGCTTATTTGATATTTTCAGAGGTTTTTATGGTGCTGGACTGTGATCCAGGTTGTCCATTTTTATGACACGTCATGTCCGTTTTCCGTTAATTTTGAGACTTAAGGAGACGGATTACTCATGTCTCTTACCGATAACATCCCGCCTCTGGCGAGGTGTTACAAAATATTTCTAATTTCCCAAGTATGTTCAAAGAGCTTATAGGCACAAAACGTTATGTATCAATGTCTACACATTAGATTTGACATACTACTTGATTAGTTATAAATGTAATGCATGTTTTACTCTATATCACTTACACTAAAGATAACTAAATCATAACAATAATTTATAATAACATTTTTATTAAGAAATAACCACCTCATGGTAATGAAATCAGTTTGGTCCCAACATTACGACTATAAGGAGGTTTTACTGTATTGTAAGCACTTGGGTCATTTTTGATCTCGTAAAGAAGAGTTGTAAGGTTTGATCCACACCCGGAAGTTGGATTGAGCCATCTTCGAATCTGGTAAAGAAGATTGTAATAGTTTGGTTGACATCCTTGGAGTTCAACATGTTTAGTGAATCCTCAAGTGGGTGATTTAGAAATTTAGACACAGGCGGGTTTGCCGAATTATGTAAAAATCACATTGTGTAAATTTCTCAAACCTTTATCTTTTTACTCTGCAATTTTTATATTTGGATATATTGGGGATATTTGGGTTTGCATTGAATCAAATTATATTTTAGCTAAATTGGATATATTGAATTGACTATCACTTGTTGAGATTTTATTGTCGTGAATAAAATTTGGGATTTGAAGTTTGAGTAGATTTGATAATTGAGAGTGTTAGATTTGAAATTGTGAAATTAGGATTATTTAGCTTTAAAAATTTAAATTCCTAATTTACCCTCACGCTTGGGTTATTTAGACCATATCTAGCGAGGATTTCAACTTTCACCATAAATCCGATTGAATTTTATTCAATTTTAAAATAGGTATGAAAGCTTTAGTCCTCGAAGTAACGAGAACTCTCTCAACTCAAAAACAGGCAGCCAACACCGCCATGTACATAGGGGTGGCAAAACGAATCAACGAATCGAATTTGAATCGAATCCTAAACGAATCGAATCAAAATGTGATGGATTCGTATTCGATTCGTTTATTAAACGAATCGAATACGGATTTCCGTTTATTCGTTTAGTCAATGATATTATTTAATAAAATAATTTATCACACTTAATTTACATTAATTCTTCATAAATATATACATATGAAATATGTAATTAATATATTTACTAAAAATATCTCACCAAATATCGAAAATATTATTTTTTCTATGATAATTAGCTATAATTTCTCGAATCTTAATTGAAAATTAACAAGAACTAGTAAATAAAAAAAAAATAAAACGAATCATAAACGAATCAATGAGCTTAAATTCGTATTCGATTCGTTTAATTGAATTGACCCATTTATTAAACGAATCCATTTTTCCAAACTCGTATTCGCTTTAAAGCGAATCCAATCGAACGAATAAACGAATTCTGACTGTAGGCACTGCATTTTTGCATATAAGTCTCGATGATGAGCCTCATATGGAGGCACTACCCGATAAGTTGCGGAAGTCGCGGGAAACGGACGTCGGAAGGGAAAATTCAGAAATCAATACCTTGTTGGACTTAATTCGTTTGCTTAGCTTCGGGTTCGCTCATTGGATCTCTGTTTTAAAATTTATCTTCGGCCCAAAACCCTGCAATCCATACCATGCCCACCAAAGATCCATCCCACACGCCCATAAGCCCCTCTAATTCACGCCCAAGCCCACCAAATCTCATCCAAAAAATATCCAACACATTAAATACATGTTAAAATCAAATCAAATCACCTTCCCAAATTAAATTAATCAAATCAAATCACATACCTAAATTGAAGAAATCAAATCAAATCCCATAAATCTTTTTCCTAAAACAAAACAAATCACTTTCCTAATTAAAGAGATTCTTTCCTTATAACAAACTGAATAGGTATTCCCCATAATTACACAATATTTCTTTCCTACTCGAATAAGGACAACCCCAACCCTCTTCTATAAAAAGAGACATAAACCAAACCTTAGAAGCCTAGCATCCTCATGGCACCAAGAACCCTTCTTTCTCTAGCCTCTCCCTCTCACCTCTCTCAACCCTAAAAAACCTAACTTCTCTCCCTCACCATTCATGCAGCCTCTCATTCTTCTCAACTCACGGCCTCTCTTATCCTCTCTCCACGATGAACCAAAAAACAACGCAAGAAAGATAAACCTTAGACACGCAGTAGTTGCATCCTTGACCAAAGCCATTAATAAAAACACTAAAGCCGTAAACACAAAATGCACACACTAGCAGCCCTTCAATACACATAGCCCTTCAACCGACCATAAACCCCACTGACCGACCGAAACAGAAACCCCTAAGCCACCTAAAAAATGAACACACACACAAAGCAACAAAAATCAAGCCACCTCACACCAACTCACTTCAAAGACACACGCGTCCCTCCTTCACATAACCAACCCCACTGACCAATGCAAATAAACCCCACGCAAAAGACAAAGCCACACACACCATCAACAAACAGCCCATAACCGAGCAGAAACCAGCCTGAGAAACCGAGTGAGAAAACAATCCATAAAATGCCTAATACAGTCCCTAAAATAACCCAAGTATAGCCCCCAAAAACAGCAGCCGAATAACCCAAAAAATTAGTCCCTACACACCACCAAACAGCCCCTGAAAACAGTGTCAAAACTGAGACAAAAACAGCAGCGAAACCGAATCGAAAACCAGAAAAGTTGATGAGCATTAACCCTTCCGACGGTCGCGTAACGCACTTCCAAAAGGCGACTTAAAAGGTAAGACCCTAGGGCACCTTTTTATTTATTCTCGTTCATCTTTTTTCTAATTATTTATTAGTATTTCTTCGCATGCGTATTGTTGGTTCATATATGTTATTGTTGTTGGATGAATGATTTTGTGCTATCTCTTGTGGTATATCAGATGGAAACCCAGACGTAAATTCCGTAGCTGAATCTGAATGGACGGTAGTGCGGTCTGAACTTGGGATACAACTCCACGTACTACTTAAGAAACACACATATTTCATTTTATCTAATCTTGTGTTTATTCATGGTTCATTAGAAATAGAACGTTATTTCCATGCATGATTTAGTTATTTCTTTCGCATTAGGAGCTTAATTATATATCTTCAATGTTTATGTTTAGACAATTATTATTTATTTATCTTTCTGCATTCATTTATTTAATATGTTCATGAAATTGTGTGCTTACCGTTATGTCGATTTACTTTTATGCATGCAAACTTAGATATAAGTTGTATGCAAAATTAGATGTAGGTTATTCTTGCGCATGTATGTTGCGTAGACTTGGTTATATTATCGCTTAAATCCATTCATTACAAGAGGCATAAGTAAGGGACCATTCCGAACCCAACGGTTTGAGGTCTTCCCTTACGAGGGGTGAGTGTGGCCTTAAATCATTTCTCAGTTCACACTAGGTGGCGACTCCATTTTACTTCTCCAGTTTAGTCCCCTGCGGGCTAATCCGTACTCACGATCGGGCCGCGGGCCCGGGACAGCGTCGCCGATTTTTGTGTCCTATAGTCTGGCGACTCCACTGGGGATAGAGAATCGGCCCCGAAATAATGTGTTGTAATGTTTGTGATTTTTGTTTTAGTTAACCGTGTCTACAGTGAGTTGAAGGGGTTTAATCAAAGGCATTATTAGAGCTAGGTAATGGTTTGGTGTCTTCTTCATCACTACCTTTCTATGGCTGAAAGAAAAAGCTGCGAAGGCACCTAGATAATCATTTACCGAGGCTTAGGCTTACCGTAATGGACTAATTTGGAGGATCTATTGTTTATTCTTGTCACCAAAGCGATAATAGCCTAAGAGGCAATGGTATTTAAGAGAGTTCGCTCCACCCTCCCTCTGGGGAATCTTCAATAAGAAATCTATTTGACAGTCAGTCATGTATCATCACTCGTTGGCACGTACCTTAGCGTATAAAAAAGGTGCGCTCACTTGGTCGTCCAAACTCTTGGGTGGGGAGACCTAGTTGTGGGCAATCCTTCACCGACATGAGTCTTTGTCTATACTCCTATAAACCCGTATATGAACCATAGTCATATATCTCATAGAAGTTGCCCATTTATGCTTTTGATAAACACATGCATATTATATCTCATGATCGCATGCATTTCATGCATATCGTGCATACACGCATCATGTTAACCTTGTGTCCTAAAAGCCATCATAGATATCCGTTGGGTTAGAAAAGAAAGACTTGTCAAGAAGAGTTTAGCAAACCTGGATGTCGGGGAAAAAGAAACCGAGAAACAGAAAACTTTATGGCAATGATAGAAAGACCATTGGGGGACCTTTAGCAAAAAAAAAGGAAGAAAAAAGAAAAAAAAAGAGAAAAAAAAATGATTGTTTGTTTTAGTCCCTAATAGTTAGGCATAAGTCCAATGATGAAATCGTTTGCTTTAGGGTGAAATCTTAGAAATGATAAACTCTTGATGTACTCTCATCCGATATTTTGAGTAGTAGATCTTGACTAGAGTTGCGAGCACTTAATTATAGGATCTTAGCAGTGAAAGCCTGAGTAGTCGGCAATGTGACTAGTTGAAGAGATTGCGGATCGGTGAATGACCGTTCGCTTAGATGTCCATCCTGACTTACTCGTGTTACGATATGTGGTATGGTTGGAAACCAAAGAAAAGTCTCTCAAGAAGAAAATATAAACCACCTATAACCGATAAGCGTGAAGCTACCCATGGGCGAGTATTAGGACCACCATGAGGAGAAATGCTACCTTTAAGGGTAGGTGTGTAAAAAAAAATACGAAGAGAGGCGAAAGAAAAGGAAAAGAAAATCATATCACATTGAGTATAGAGAAGTAATTACAGAGCATGATCAAGACATTTAGGTTGGTTTGACCCATCGATCCCATTCTTTGAAACAAAATCATCGAGTTGACTTACCCAAGGATCAACCTGTAAAGGAACCTTAGCACACACATACTTTGAGTCTGGTTCAGATCATTTATTCAAACAGTCGGATTTGAGTTACGTCGAGTACTTTGAAGGTTCTCCGGTTTCGACACTAGGCATCCTTTGAGGGCAATAATATGTATAATTGTTAAGACTATTTCGTAAAAGGCAATATGGTATGTTGATATGGAACGTCACATCAAATGATCTACTTTGGCCGAGTGCAAGCAATGAAGAACAAAAAGATAAACCGAGTCTGGGGGCAATCAGTCTACCACCTCGCGAATAAGGGACAACATAATGGAATCTTGAGTCATGAGACCAAAGAAATCTGAGCAATCACCAGAGTAGAGTTAGCAGGAGGAAACTATAAGCATACCCAGGGGGCGACCAAAAACTTTTATATGCAAAAGGCACCAAAGAGCACAAGGAAGGCCTAAACCATCGGAATAGGAAATATTTCCATGCATACATGCATACATGTCACATACATACAATTTTTGTTTTCTGTTCGCAGTTTTTTAAAGAAAGAAAAAGGAAAAAAAAGCGGCAATTACGAGCAAGTCAGTAACGGTTCAAAAATGAGCCATCTCTCCTCAAGTAACGGTTAAAAAATGAGCCATCTCTCATCAGTAACGGTTAAAAAATGAGCCATCTCCCACCAAGTAACGGTTCAAAAATGAGCCATCTATCATTAGTAACTGTTCAAAAATGAGCCATCTCTCATTAGTAACGGTTCAAAAATGAGCAATCTATCATCAAGTAACAGTTCAAAAATGAGCCATCTCTCAACAAGTAACGGTTCAAAAATGAGCCATCTCTCATTAGTAACGGTTCAAAAATGAGCCATCTCTCATCAAGTAACGGTTCAAAAATGAGCCATCTCTCATCAAGTAACGGTTCAAAAATGAGCCATCTCTCATCAAGTAACGGTTCAAAAATGAGCCATCTCTCATCAGTAATGGTTCAAAAATGAGCCATCTCTCAGTAACGGTTCAAAAATGAGCCATCTCTCATCAAGTAACGGTTCAAAAATGAGCCATCTCTCATCAGTAACGGTTCAAAAATGAGCCATCTCTCATCAAGTAACGGTTCAAAAATGAGTCATCTCTCATCAGTAATGGTTCAAAAATGAGCCATCTCTCAGTAACGGTTCAAAAATGAGCCATCTCTCATCAAGTAACGGTTCAAAAATGAGCCATCTCTCATCAGTAACGGTTCAAAAATGAGCCATCTCTCATCAATAATGGTTCGGGAATGAACCACCTCAACTCAGTAACGGTTCGGGAATGAACCATCTTTTCATCAAGTAACGGTTCGGGAATGAACCAGGGGTCAAGCACCTCACCACCACATCAAATCAGTTCGAAGCATCTCGTAAAACAGCAGGTAAGTACTAGAGCCGACAAACCAGGTAAGTAAAAATGCATGCATAACTTTGATATGATTGTCACTGTCACACACTGCACAAGTCCCATCAAAGTGGGGGCGACTGTAGACACTACATTTTTACATAAAGCCCGATGATGAGCCTCATTTGGAGGCACTACCCGATAAGTTGCGGAAGTCACGGGAAACGGAAGTCGGAAGAGAAAAATTTAAAAATAAATACATCAACAAATTTAACTCGCTAATTGGCCTCGGGTTCGCCCGATTAATCTCTGTTTTAAAATATTAAGCCTCGGCCCCAAACCCCTGCAACCATCCAAAGCCCATTTCGCCCAAGACCCATCCAAAAACACATGCACAAATTAAATTAAATTAAATCCAACTAAAAATTAAATCAATCCAATTAAAATCAAAACAAATCCCCCTTCCTAAATTAAAAAATTACCTCCTCAAAAATATTAGATATTCCCCACCAAAAATACAAATTTATTTCCCCTTTTTAAATTAATTAAATACAATCCCATAATTACTTGATTTGTTTCCCTTTTCAAAATCAGTTGCACAACCCTAACCCTATGATACCAGTATAAAAACATGACAAAAAAATCAAACCGAGGGCCGCCCCGGACTTTCTCAACTCACGGTAAACCCTCACAACAAATAACCCTAGCCCCTCAACGCCCTCATCCTCTCTCTCCCTTCTCTCTCTTTCAAACATCATCGGATAGTATCACAAAAATAAACTATAACACTAATCAGCTCACCCCTATCTCTTTTCCTTCACTCACTCACGCCTTCTCGGTCTCTTCTCCCTTCTCTTTAAAAAAAACAGAAAAAACGATAAAACTATAAACCCCTAATAAGCTCACCCATATCTCTTCTCTTAAACAAGCCACTCACGGCCGTCCTCTCTCAGCTCTCCTTTCAAACAAAGCCGAAGCCCTCATATCATCTCAACAACAAAAGCAGCCCTTACAATGCACCACACAGAGCCGACGAAGCCATCCCCTTACCAAACTGCCCCTGCGGCAACAAGTCCACAAACAACTCCACGTCCCTCTTCAACAGCACGAACGAGCCAACTAAAACAAAGCAACTGACCAACCTAAAGCCCCAGGCCAAAAATAAAACCTTGACGCCTTCACCTTTGCAACAACGTCAATGAACCATAAAAGAATCAAACCCTTCTGTGGAAATTATTGTTGTAATTATTTGGTGTGTTATAACAACAATTAGTATAATTTCATTTGGAAATTATTAAGTTAATTATTTGGTGTTGTTAAATAACAACAATTAGTAATAATTTCATGTTGGAAATTATTAAGTTAATTATGTGGTGTTGTTAAATAACAACAATTAGTAATGATTTCATTACTAAGTAAACAACAAGAGTTGTTAATCAAATAATTAAGTAACAACAAGAGTTGTTAAGTGACAACAATTAGTAAATGTTAAATGGGGAACATATGGTACACCCATGATGGTAACATTTTTGGAAGGGTTAGAAAGGTCATTATGCATCCTAATAATGTGATTAATAGTAATCAATGCATGTGATTACATAGTGACTTGATTTCCCTCCTATAAATAAGACCATTTGCTTATTGAGTTAAGCAATCAATTAAGTTTGATTAAGAGGTCTCTACAAGCATAAAGGTATGCAATTGTGTTGTGGTTAGTATAGATTTATTTCAATTAGCATGTAAATAAATCTAGGACTAGTAATACATGTATGGTTAGATCCTAAGAGGACAAACATGTAAATATATTAGGGATTATGTTTCCTAACATTGGTATCAGTAGCTTAATGCATGTATTCTAGTTGGATTACACAAAAATTGCATGAACATGCATGAAAAATGTTGAAAATGCTTCTGGTTTTTTGTTTTTCAAAAATGATTTTCTTCCCAACTTTGGGCCGTAATAACTCTCTGTAGAAAATTGATAATCGCATGTTCAAATATGTTTTGAAAACTAGTCATGAGATCTTCAATTTGGTATATCATTTGCTTAATTTGGATTAAAATTGAGAAAGATATGGACCCTAGAAGTTGGCTAGATGAATCTGTTTTTACCCAGAATAGCCTACTACATGTCATCTCCCGGTATTTAGGAAATAGGACGACAAGTCGTCCGAATAAGTGTACGACAAGTCGTACGTGAATAATGGCTCAACCGACATGTCATCCGATAGAAGATAGACGACAAGTCGTCTGCTCTTTAACATAGAAACGACTTGTCATACGGCCACCGAACAAGCGGACGACATGTCGTCTGCGCGTGTGACTTGGCCGAGGCTGGCCGGCGCGTGAGGGCGCGAGTGGGGAGCCCTTGGCCGCGCGTGGAGGCGCGTGTGCACTCCTGTGGCGCGTGGATGGCGCGTGGACATCTGCGTTTGCCCGTGTTGGTCATGTCTGTATCGGTTTGCTTCGGTAATTCCGATCCGTCATGGTTAAATGTCTAATCCTTTTTTATTGTATATAATGTTTAATCGACCATGATAATATGTTTTATCATATAAACTTTGTGTTTATGAAAATAATATCTTTGTGATGTTTATTTTAGTCAATGTAACTTTGTGTTTCATTGTATTGATTTTTTCTTGTATTTGTTGCAGAAAAATCATGGCGATTATTCGAAGAATTGCAAAAATGATTACGACACCCACAGACCAGGAGATGATATTAGACATGTTGATGGAAATTGATAAATATCGAATGAGTGAAAGCGATGATATGATTTCGCATATCATCACTTTCAATAACATGTTACAGGAGTCTATCTGGGCAGGTAATTGGATAGGACAGCCGAATAGATTAGTTACTGAGAAACACTCTCCCCAAGATATGGCAAAAACAACTTACTCGTATTTGGATATTAGTAAAACGTGAGGAAAAACATGTTCCTTATAATAAAGCCATTGAGAGGTTAGCGGTTCAGTATCTACGACATAAGGCAAATAATACTATTTTTCCTTCGATGTCCCTGAAACGTTGTAAGGATCCTAAATTTGCTATAGGTTTTCCATGGCTGTCCAAGATCAATTACGAGTTACCCAAAGAGTTTGAGGATTCGTATCCAAAAACATATATGAGTTGGGACTCTACAACTGGGAAAATTATTATTGTAAAATATTTTTTAATTTCTTTCATGTGTTTCTGTGTGTTATTTACGGCATGTAAATATTGTATTTATATGTATGAATGTTTCATGTTGAATTTAATTTATGTAATTAAATCAATGATTGTCATGTACAATAGTCGCATGATTAAGATGTTCTAAGAATTTATGTAATTTTTAGAAAATGATTTTACATGATTGATTATGTTGATAATATTTTTACATTGGGTAATTGGATGATGATTGGACACATAGTGGCCTTTTGACTCCAACCCCATTGAAGAATTTTATTAAACATAATTCGTTTCATGATAAAATAAATAAAAGTATTAACAATTGTGCATGAATGTCTGTAGAAACTTTGTGTGTTTTTAATATGGCTTCCGCAACAAAGAACATTATTGCTGAACTCAACAAGGGTGAGAAACTGAATGGCGATAATTATGAAATTTGGAGCATGAAAATCCAATATGTGCTAGAAGAACAAGAGGTTCTTGAAACTTTGAAAATGAGCATGGATGAACCTGAACAGGGCACTACGGCCCAACACAGGCGAGACCGAGAGGCTTATGAGGCCTGGAAGAAAAAGAATTCCATTGCCCGCATTACGTTGCTGAGCAGTATGGATAATGACCTAATGAAAGAGTTCAGGAAATATGACATGGCTAAGGACATGTGGTCCACACTAGCTGAAAAGTTTGGTAGTACCTCAATAACCAAACTCAGGTCACTGACAATCAAGTTTGACACATACAAGAAACGTCCTGAGTTCACTATGTCAAAACACTTGAGGCAAATGTCAAACATGATTACTGAACTGGCAGATGCTGGACATGTTCTTACAGATGAACAGAAAGTCCAAGCGGTCATTCGTTCTCTTCCAAATAGCTGGGAGCATATGAAAATGCATTTGACCCACAATGAGAGCATCAAAACCTTTGATGATGCCAAACGTCACCTTGAATTAGAAAGCGACCGCCTTGCGGCTGCTAAGTCAAATGCTGAAGTGTATATGACAGAAACTAGCAAACCTGGGGGTTTCAAAAAGAAAAGAAAATTTCATGGTGGTGGGTTCCAGTTCGGAAAAGAACAAAATTCTTCTAAGCCAGAAAAGAAACAGAAAACCAATCAACATGGGAAAGGAAAACGTCCTACCAAAAAGAAAAACATGGCAAAGGTTAAATGTTTTAACTGTGGTAAGAAAGGTCATTTTGCTCGTGACTGCACTGAGCCTAAAAGGTGAATACCTTTCGTGCATATTTAAATGAAATATGTGTTTCAAGTTCAATCTTTCTAACTGAATCTAATCCTTTGTGGACTGTAGACTCAGGAGCCACAGACCATGTAGCGAAGGATAGAGATGCCTTCGTGGAATTTCGACGAATTTCACCTGGGGTGAAGTGGATATATGTTGGCAACAACTCACGGGTTGAAGTCAAAGGCATAGGAACATGCAAGTTAGTCATGCATGGTGGAAAAACTTTACTACTACATGATGTATTGTTTGCTCCACAAATTCGTCGAAATTTAGTATCTGTGTTGGTTTTGGTTAATTTAGGTTTCAATTTGAACTTCCATAAATTTGGTGTTGATTTGTACTTAGGTACAATACACTATGGTTCTGGTTATTTTCTTGATGGTTTTATTGTATTGAATGTTGAGTGTTTCAATCACAATTCCAGTTTTTTTTTCGTTTGTACTTCATCTGTCAATAATGATGGTGATGTAACTGTGTGGCATGCTAGACTTGGCCACATTGGCCAGCAAAGAATGAACAGATTAGCCAAAGAAGGCTTTCTGGGAAATATTGAGAAGGTAGAATTGTCAACCTGTGAATATTGCTTGGCAGGAAAAACTGCGAGAAAACCATTTGGAAAAGGGACTAGAGCAGAATTTCCATTACAATTAATTCATTCAGATATCTGTGGTCCAATGAATGTCAGGGCAAGGCATGGAGCA
Source organism: Zanthoxylum bungeanum (assembly GCA_019454045.1). Lineage (NCBI taxonomy): Eukaryota > Viridiplantae > Streptophyta > Magnoliopsida > Sapindales > Rutaceae > Zanthoxylum > Zanthoxylum bungeanum. The sequence continues at coordinate 80,780 of SKCR01030858.1, forward strand.
TCTTATTTCATCACATTTATAGATGATTTTACTCGCTTTGGTTATGTCTATTTGATTGCTCATAAATCCGAAGCATTAGAATGTTTCAAGAAATTTATGAATTTGACAGAAAATCAATTGGACAAGAAAATTAAAGCACTACGCACTGACCGTGGTCGTGAGTACTTATCTGATCAGTTCAGAGAATTATGTGATGAAAAAGGAATTAGTCGTCAGTTGACTACTCCTGCTACTCCTCAACAAAATGGTGTTGCGGAAAGAAGAAATAGAACTCTTCTTGAGATGGTTAGGTCTATGATGGCACAAGCAAATTTGCCTATAACCTATTGGGGTGATGCATTATTAACTGCCACATATGTACTTAACCGAGTGCCATCTAAATCTGTGTCCACCACACCATATGAGTTATGGACAGGTCGTAAACCAGATATTCACTTTCTAAAACCTTGGGGTTGTGCGGCTTATGTTCATGTGCGTTCTCACGAACATGGAAAGTTAGGCCCAAGAGGAAAAAGAGTATCTTCATAAGATATTCTGAACAATCAAAAGGTTATGTTTGCATAGGTGAACATGAAAGTGGAGGCGTGACAGAATTTGAATCACGAGATATCACATTTTTAGAAAATGATTTTCCTAAGCAGGGAGAGATAGGTCAAGATTTATCTCTATATGAAACTCAAGATCACATGGATCACATGATTGGTGAACACTCGGGTTTACCTAATTCAAGTGGGAGTGATGAGAGAAATTTGAGAAAACATGATGAATCTGTTTCACATGAATCTCAAAATGATGAATTAGTTTCACACGAGTCTCATTTACGTGATCCGAGTGGGAGTGATGTACATAATCCTAGTGGGAGCAATGTGCACGATCCAAATGGGAATAATATCGAAAGTGAGGAATCAGTTCCACCACTAGAATCCCAATTGCGACGTAGTAATCGTATAGGCATTCCTCGACGTCGTTTCGATATCGAAGGAGAAACCTTTATGATTCTACCTCAAGATGATGAAGAACCTAGAAACATAAGAGAGGCTCTTCAGTGTCCTGCTAAGGAAAAATGGATGAAAGCAATGGAAGAAGAGATGGAGTCAATGAGGTCCAACCAAGTTTGGGAATTGGTTGATCTACCCAAAGGACGTAAAGCTGTTAAGAACAAATGGGTTCTTAAAATAAAGCGTAATGCCGATGGCAATATCGAAAGATATAAAGCACGACTTGTGGCAAAAGGGTATACGCAACAGAAGGAATTGACTACGAAGAGACTTTTTCACCTGTTGTAAGGTTTACCTCAATTCGCTTGATTCTGGCTATAGTAGCAAGTATGGATCTAGAATTACATCAAATGGATGTAAAGACTGCTTTTCTCAATGGAGAACTTGATGAAGAAATCTACATGGAACAACCAGTAGGTTTCATAAAAGAAAATGAAAAGGAGAAAGTATGTAGACTTTTAAAGTCTATATATGGTCTCAAGCAATCGTCTAGACAATGGTATATACGATTCCACAATACAATCATTTCGAATGATTTCACAATGATAGATGAGGATCATTGTGTGTACACCAAGAGAGATAAAGATAAGTTCATTATCTTATCTTTGTACGTGGATGATATACTTATAGCCGGAAATGATAAGGAGTTTGTAAAACACATTAAAGAATGGTTATCATCTAACTTCGAGATGAAAGATATGGGTGAAGCTGCATATATTCTTGGGGTTAAGATCTCAAGAAATCGTTCAAAGAATTTATTATCTCTTTCACATGAGTCATATATAAAGAAAATTCTTGAACGCTTCCAAATGCAGGCTTGCAAACCCATTGATACTCCTATCACGAAAACTGAAGCTTTGAGTCGTAGATTGTGTCCTGAAACTCCACAGGAAAAGGAACAAATGAAGAAAGTTCCTTATGCAAATGCAGTTGGAAGTTTAATGTACGCAATGTTGTGTACAAGACCTGATATCTGTTTCGCTGTTGGAATGGTAAGTAGATACCAATCCAATCCAGGACTAGCACATTGGAAAGCAGTTAAAAGAATATTTAGGTATCTGAGAGGGACAGCTGATTACTCATTGTGTTATCAAGGAAATGATCTGCAATTGAGAGGCTATACTATACTGATGCTGACTGGGGAGGAGATTTAGATGAAAGAAAATCTACCTCCGGTTTGTTTTCTTGCTAAACAATGGTGCCATTTCATGGAGCAGTAAGAAACAATCTTGTATAGCCTTATCCACAATGGAGGCTGAATTTGTGGCCTTTTCATCAGCAGTACAAGAGGCTGTGTGGTTGAAAAGGTTCTTGGATCATTTGGGTATGTCAAATGAAGCTTCTGGTCCAGTATTAGTTAACTGTGATAGTGAAGCAGCGATAGCCTACACAAAAGACCCAAAATTCCATTGTAAAACGAAACATATAGATACCAAATATAACTTTGTGAAAGACATAGTTGCACGAGAAGAGGTAAACATGAAGTACATTTCTACGCAAGAAATGGTAGCAGATCCATTGACCAAGCCTGTTCCTAGAGATGTCTTTGTTAGACATGTAAAAACTCAGGGATTGCGTAGATGTTAATGTGCTTACATATTATGATATGTATTTTTTCCCAAATAATGTTTACTAATGTTAATACTCATTGATATTTGTGTTCAATGCTTACATGTTATTATGTTGATACATGTTTAAACAAATATACTATTAGTTAGTATGAGAAGTATGTCGGACAAGTGAATGATTGGCCCTCTCACACGGGCAATCGCCTCCATTACTTTGTGTTAATGGGAGATGAGACAAATTTTTAAGCTAATTATCTGAGTGATAATTTAGAGAGCTCAAGCTTGAAAATTAAGTAATGTCGTTATGGGGTCACTTTCTCTGTGATATGACCTAAGGTGAATAAGTTCGTTTCACCTTACTTGTCTTAATGTCAGTTATGAGTTAGACATTGTGTTTGTCTGAACTATAATCTGTACGGTATTTTATGAGACATGCGCTCCATGGGAAATGAGAGAATACCGTAGCACATGTTTTCATACCATGTGTACATTTGTGACTATTGAGGGTAATACAAGTAAAGATCTCAGTCTTGATATTGTGTGAGACCCTTGAGATTATTTCAATCTCACATTGTACCCTTTAGACTCTTGTCTGCTTCTTAAAACTTAGATTTGATGATCGCTATCTTGGAGTGTTGCTGAAAGATCATGAGAGATTCGATCTGAAAGAACATCTCTGGAAAAGCGAATTGAATCAAAGTTGAGAGATTCGAGAAATGAGAAAGATCATTATATGAGTAATATCACATTAGCTTGTATTCACTGGTCGACCAATTATGTTATTCTATGTGATCAAACATGATTGTGAATACAAAATAAATATTACATTCGAAAAGAGATCGAGAGAGATTTAATGTGATAAATGATCGAGGATACTGCATACATAATCCACTATGGTTTTCTATCCATTTTTCGAGCGGCTATATATTCCTAACAGATGTATAGCAAGTGAGCTCTCGAAGTATGCTGGTCGCACGGCACAATTGCAAAGTATGAATTATTCTTGTAGAGATAATAAAAATTGTTGATCCCATCATGTGTGAGTGGGAGATGTTGGAAATTAATTGTTGTTAATTATTTGGTGTTGTTAAATAACAACAATTAGTAATAATTTCATTTGGAATTATTAAGTTAATTATTTGGTGTTGTTAAATAACAACAATTAGTAATAATTTCATGTTGGAAATTATTAAGTTAATTATGTGGTGTTGTTAAATAACAACAATTAGTAATGATTTCATTACTAAGTAAACAACAAGAGTTGTTAATCAAATAATTAAGTAACAACAAGAGTTGTTAAGTGACAACAATTAGTAAAATTTAAATGGGGAACATATGGTACACCCATGATGGTAACATTTTTGGAAGGGTTAGAAAAGGTCATTATGCATCCTAATAATGTGATTAATAGTAATCAATGCATGTGATTACATAGTGACTTGATTTCCCTCCTATAAATAAGACCATTTGCTTATTGAGTTAAGCAATCAATTAAGTTTGATTAAGAGGTCTCTACAAGCATAAAAGGTATGCAATTGTGTTGTGGTTAGTATAGATTTATTTCAATTAGCATGTAAATAAATCTAGGACTAGTAATACATGTATGGTTAGATCCTAAGAGGACAAACATGTAATTATATTAGGGATTATGTTTCCTAACACCTTTCAAGCAACACAGCCCTTAAACTGCTTTCTATACCCGATCAGCCGAGAACAACAAATGAACCCACGCCACATTGGCCCTTCTTCCCACAATAGCACACACCACATTTCAGCCCTTTTACACACAAAATGCCCATTAAACATCAGCAAGAAAAGCCCTCAACCGAAAACAAGGAATAAATAAACAGCCATCACCGACAAACACTAAAGGGAGTAGCTCATTAACCCTGCTTGAACGTTGAATAGCGTGAGCCAAACGTCAGGTTTGGTGTTAAACCAGTCCAAAAATCAAACCGAAAATAGCCCCTGCAGTCCCAGATTTTAATCAAAATAATACCACACAACAAAACCGTAGTAAAGAATACCCAAAACAGTCAAATATCACCCCAAACAGTGAACAAACACGACGAGTAAGACTGCAGGAAAAAAACAAAAAAAAAAAAAAACAGAAAACCACAAAAAAACACAAAAACAGTGAACAACACAGTAAAAAACAAAAACAAACAGAAAACAGAAGAAACAGAGAAAACGGCAGTGAAAATAGGGGAACAGCGAAGGAAAATTTTGAACCAGAAAAATAACGGAGTATTAACCCTTCCGGCGATGACATAATGCACTTCCAATGAGCATCTTAAAAGGTAAGACCTGAGGGCCCCCCTTTTTATTATTTATCTTTTCAGTTATTCTCTGTCGATCATTCGCATGCATCGTTGTGTTTTATGGATGGTTTCATTTGTGTTGGGTTGATGGTTGAGTGTTATCCCTTGCGGTATATCGGATGGGAACCCAGACGTAAATTCCGTAGCCGAATCCGAATGGACGGTAGTGCGGTCTGTACTTGAGATACAACTCCACGTACCGCTTGAGGAACTTTCAAGCACATGTTTCATTTTGGTATTTAATTTCGTGTTTGTTTTCCGCTATTTATTTCTATGTGTTGTTTTCTTTCTTTATGTATTGTTAATCTAATGCGCATGGGCTACTAGGGTAGATTAAAGGTCCTCTATTCGAGGGAAATGCCTAAAGGCTACTTTACCATGATGTTTTGCCGCGCCGGACGAAGTATGTTTGATTGAACGTGAGATGTGTTCAATCGGGCATACAATGTCCTATATTATATATTTGTTTATTCATGTATTGTTAATCTAATGCGCATGGGCTAACTAGGGTGGATTAAAGGTCCTCTATTCGAGGGAAATGCCTAAAGGCTACCTTTACCATGATGTTTTGCCGCGTCGGACGAAGTACGTTTGATTGAACGTGAGATGTGTTCAATCGAGCATACAAGGTACCATATTATTTATTTATTTATTCATGCATTGATAATTTAATGCGCATGGGCTAACTAGGGTGGATTAAAGGTCATCTATTCGAGGGAAATGCCTAAAGGCTACCTTTACCACGATGTTTTGCCGCGCCGAACAAAGTGCACTCGATTGAATGTGAAATGTGTTCAATCGGGCATACGAGGTCCTATATTATGTATTTGTTCATTCACGTATGGGTTTGTGTCGTTTCAGATACCATTTTGGTAATCTCGTTCGAATGCGTTTCCGAACGCTACACGAACGTATGCATTCTGCCTCAGTCTGTTCGAGCGCGTTTACGAACGCTACTCGAACGCGCATACGTTTTGTTTTATCATGCATCAGGTCTTATCACGTTCGAACGCGTTTCCGAATGCTATACGAATGCGAACATTCTGTTTACCGTTCGAACACGTTTCCGAACGCTATACGAACGCGAACATTCTGTTTACCGTTCGAACGCGTTTTCAAACGCCACACGAACGCACATACAGTGAACATATTTCTTTTCATCACATTTCATGCATGTTTGCTTCTTTGGTCATTTCTTTTGCATTACATAATTAATCATATCATTTCATTATTGACACTTTTACTGTTATTAATTATTTATACTTCCACATTTAACAACTTAATGTGTTCATGAGATTGCGTGCTTGCTTTTATTTTATTTACTTTTATGTATGCAAACTTAGATAAAGGTTGTATGCAAACTTAGATATAGGTTATTCTTGCATGTGTATGTTGCATAGACTTGGTTATATTATTGCATAAATCTTCTCATTACAATTGGCATAAGTAAGGGACCATTCCGAACCCAACGGTTTGAGGTCTTCCCTTGCGAGGGGTGAGTGCGGCCTTAAATCATTTCCCAGTTCACACTGGGTGGCGACTCCATTTTATTTCTCCGATTTAGTCCCCCGCGGGCTACTCCGTACTCTCGACCGGACCGCGAGCCCGGGATAGCGCGCCGATCTATCTGTCCTACATTGACCCAAATTACCACCCCTACATGTACATCACCAACGAGTGGTGATAAGTACATGAAAATGTACTTTGAACATCACTTATTCGAGTTTATTGTTCAGTATTTAATTATATATTTTATATTTATTATATAATATTTATCATTTCATTAATTTATAAAGTTTTCAATGTTAGGATTTATATAGTATATTTTTAATATAATTTTTACCGTAATATTATTTTAGCAAATATTTAATTATTTAAATTATTTTACCCATCTCTTATTTATTTTGCAGGATGAAAAATATGGGCCAAAACATTTCACTAAATTCGTCATCATGGGCGCATAATTGAAGAATTTAAAAACAAAGAGCGTGGCCACGTGAGACAGTCTTCTTCGCCGAGTCAGAGAGCAACTTTGAGCATGGGTTGCACGTATTAGTGCTGATTGTGGGCATGATTAAAATAGAAAGAAGATCAAAGGCTGCTGTGTAATACATATATTATGTTATGGGCAAATGAAGACAAAAATAACAACAAGAGAGAGAAGATAAAACAAAGAATAAAAAATGAAGAAAACCCATGCTGAAGAAACAAAATAGGCCGATAAAAACGAGCAGCTGCGTGAAAGAAAGGGGGGGCTGCGTGAAGCAGCTTATGCTCCGTGAACAAATAAATTAAACCAGCAGTGCCGAGAGCCAGTAAGCTGCTGTGCGTAAAAGAACAAACCCTAAGACAGCGAGAGAAGCCGTGAAGAAAATAAGGGAAAAGCTGCGCAACCAAGAGACAAAGGAAGCAGGCCGAGAGAGAACAACAACATCCAGGAAGCCGAAAGCAATCCAGGGAGCAGTGATAATGAATTACACGATGTTTCTCCAACCCATCACTGTTATTTCTTCCTTCGGCATGCGGAACTAACCTCTCAAGGCAAAGCTAAGGGCGAACTCTTGTACCATATTCTTTTATTTTGTTATTTGATTCGTGGATGATTTTCATTGTTTAATACAATTATTATCTTATACTTCTCGTTATTCTTTTGAGTATTTAATTTAAAAACTTATTTTATTAATTGGCATATAGATTCAGTCACGCTTTTTCTATGTGTTGTTGGTAAAATTGGTTGTGATTGGTTAAGGTTATTTTGCGAGTTCATCATTTGCTGCAGTATTACCCGAGGGTATATTGTCGTCGTTGGATAGGTTGTAACGATAACCTTGTGAGTTGTAAACGTAGAGGAGATAAAATAATAATTACTTTAGAACCTTAATTAGAGTAGAATTGAATATCCTCCGATTGTGGGTTTGGGACGTGAAATCCTCAATTGTGTAATAAAACGAATTGATAATGTGATAGAAGTAATAGGTACAAGAGGGGACCCTGACACTTTGCTATTTCTCCATTGATAAAATCTCTTAATTTTTCGTATTATTTAATTTACATCGCAATTCAATTTTTTATCTTTTCTTTAATTCAGTTACCATTGAAGTTTTTGTTTGAGTAGATTAGTTTCTGTAACCATTGTGGGAACACAGGAACTGGGCGACGCATGCTGTCCCGGGCTCGCGGCCCGGTCGGGAGTACGGAGTAGCCACGGGGGACTAAACCGGAGATAATGGAGTCGCCACCCGGTGTGAACCGGGAAAATGAGATTTAAGGCCGCACTCACCCCTCGCAAGGAAGACCTCAAACCATTAGGTTCGGAATGGTCCCTTACTTATGTCACTTGTAATGAAAGGATTTGTGTAATAATTTAATCAAGCTTAAGTAACACTTATTTCCAAGAGTATCATGCTTCTAAATCCACATGCGCAAAAATAAAACTTACACCTAAATTTGCATATATTTCACATCTAAGATTACATGCTTGAAAGTACATCAAAGTAGCAACGAACATACAACTTCATTGGCATATTGTATTCATGGAAACACAAGCACACACTAACCACACAAGCACACATAAAGGCGATCAAATAATGGCGAACATTTGATTTCAAACAAATAGCCATTACATGTCCATGCACAAATAAAGGAGTCAACTAAGTACGTAATGCAAAAAGACGCTTAGGGATGCAATTAGGCATTAAAGTGAGCATGCTATGACGTGGTGCAAAAGAAGATAGATATAGACACAGACGCACATATGATGAAAATGACTCAATTCAGTGTATTCGCGTTCGTGTAGCGTTCGTAAACGCGTTCGAACGGTAGACAGAAGGTTCGCGTCCGTATAGCGTTTGATAACGCGTTTGAACGGGACCAGACAGAAAACATGCGTTCGTGCGGCGTTTCGGAACGCGTTCGAACGGGGTATAGTAGTGACCTCCAAAATGCAGTAAACGACATGACACATACATGAACAGATGAATATATAAGTTCTCGTACATAACAACAGATTAAGGGGCGCGACAAATCATTGTAGCAAATGTAGCTTTCAAGCATTTTCACCCCTCAAAGTGGAGGACCCTAATCTCACTTGATAAGCCCATGCGCAATGCAATATGATGCATGAATTTTCAAAAAGACGTTATGAAGCGAATAACTAAATAAAAGAGGCGCGGCAAAGTAACTGCTGTAAAGGTGGCCTTTTAGGCTCTTTGTCTCTCAAAGAGATGACCTTTAGACCAACATACTAAGCCCATGCGCAATATGATATGATGCATGTTCATGTAAGAAGACGTCATACTAAACAACAAAATAAGGGGAGCGGCGAAGTACTGCCGTAAAGGTGGCCTTTTGGGGCTCTTTGTCTCTCAAAGAGAGGACCTTTAGACCAACATACTAAGCCCATGCGCGTCACATCACAATACATGAAATAAAGACAATAAAAGTGTAGGACTTCGTATGCCCGATTGAACGTACATTCAACCCAAACACACTTCGTCCGGCGCGGCGAAGTAGTGTCACAAAGGTGGCCTTTTAGGCTCTTCGTCTCTCAAATAGAGGACCTTGGACTAACTCACTAAGCCCATGCGCTCGATCGCATCATACATACAAAAATAAAGACAATCATATCAAACTTAATATGTCCGATTGAACGTGTCTTGCATTCAACCGAACACACATCAACCGGCGCGGCAAAGCATCGTGGTAAAGGGCTTTAACCCTTCCCCATAGGGGATCTTTCATTCCACTTACTAAGCCATGCGCTCGATCGCATCATAACATAAATAAATAACATGCGGAAATTAAAAGACGGAATAATAAAGTGAGAATAATCAAAATAACATAAAGCGAAATATACGCCGTTTACTCAAGTGGTACGTGGAGTTGTATCCCAAGTACATACCGCACTACCGTCCATTCGGAATCGGCTACGGAATTTACGTCTGGGTTTCCATCCTATATACCACGAGAGACGACGTATTTTCCCGTTTTAATCAATGGCCACAACACACATCGCATGCAAACAATATTCAATAAATAATTAAAACATAATTAAAAGAATCAATAAAAATCAAATAAAAAACAAGTGTGAAAGGTACCCTCAGGTCTAACCTTTTAAGTCGTCTTTCGGACTCGCGTTTACAACCGTCGGAAGGGCTATCACTCCGCAACTTTTCCTGTTCACTTGTTTAACGTCTTAACTCGCCGTTTTGCTGTTTTGCTTGATGTTTTTGCTTCACTTTGCTGCTGTTTTCTCGGTGTTTTCTGCTCACTGTTTCAGGTCACGTTTTGTGTTTTAAGGGGCTGTTTTTTGCATTTTCGGGAGGCTTAATGTGCAGATTTTTTGTGATTTTTTAGGGAAACTTTATGGAGGTTTTTAGGGTGGTTTCTAGGTGATTTTAGGGCTGTTTTATAGACTTAAATCACTGCAAAAACGATCAGGTCAGTGGGCTAAACTATGGCAGTTCAGTTGTGGCAGTGGGGGCGTGTTCTAGGACTGTTTTGGGGCTGCGAATGGGGCTGTGTTTGGAGGGTATTTTGTGCGACTTTAGGGCTGTATTTGAGGCTTATTTTGGTGTGTTTTGGGGCTGTGAGTGGTGGTTAAAATTCGGCAATGGAGGGCTGTGCAAAGGGCTGGTGTTCACGGCTAAGGAGGATGAGATGGAGAGAAATTTCCTGTCTTGATTTCTTGTCTTGGCCGTGAGGCTTGAGGTCTCTAGGGCTTCTTGCTTGTGATTTTCGTGTGAGATGAGAGAGTGGAGAGGTATTGGGCGTGGGCTAGAGAGATTTGAGAGGAGGGGTGGCTAGGTTAGGTCATGTTTATATAGAAGAGAGATAGGGTTTGTTCTTGTCACACAAGGAAGGGATCTTGCATTCAATTTAGGATTTGGTCTTAAGGAAAGTCAAAGATTGAGGGGGGACAAGGTTAATTCAAATTAGGAAGGTGATATCTTTAATTGGTGTTGATTAGGCATTAATTTGTTAGATTAGGAAGTCAATATTTTAGATTGGTATAAATTTTATTTAGTTAGGAATAATTATATTTGATTTGTTAAATTAGGCATATAGTTATTTTATGTTTGGTAATATTTTATTTATTTATTTAATTAATATAATTAATATTTTATTAGTTAATGTTTTAATTTAATTAATAATTATTTTATTTGGGGTGTGTATTAAAGGTTATGGGCGTGTGGGCCTTGGTTAGGTGGGTGGGCTTGGCTAGGTGTTTTTGATGTTTTAATTATTTTAATTTGTGACCTACCTTAATTATTTCTTTGGATTGGGCTTGGGACTAAGGTTAAGTGATTTGCGGGTTTTGGGCCGAGAATAAATTTTAAAACGGAACACCAACAAGTAACCCGAAGCTAACCAGAGCGAACTTAATCCGACTATGAGTCAATTCTTGACTCCTCCCTCCGACATCTGTTTCCCGCGGTTTCCGCGACTTAAAAGGTAGTGCCTCCAAATGAGACTCATCATCGAGTTTCACATGCAAAAATGCAATGCCTACAACCATCTCTCTGAGGAATCGACACCCCAGCTATACTACTGATAGCCGCGAGTCATATTGTGGGCGTAATCAAAATTTGGCGGCCGTTGCCGGGAGACGGTTTTACAAACTTAAAGGATCAGGTTTGCTTGTTCAACAACGAAAGCGGTAACTTCGTTCCCATTGTTTTTTTAATTTAGTTACTATTGCTTATTTAGTTTATTTAATTTTTGTTTAGATTTTTATTTTTTTTAATTAGTTCTTTTTATTTTTGTTTCTAGTTTATTTATTTTATTTAATTTTTGTTTTATTAGTTGTGTTGGAGCATGCCTAGATTTAAGGATCAATTGGGTGGATTTGCTAAATAGAACATGAAGATTCAGAGTCAGATCCAGATAGTATATTTGAGAACCTTTTTGCTACATCATTTAAATCTAGCAGACATACCATGAGTGAGTACGAGAGACCACCCATGAGGACTCTTGAAGAGTACCTCCACCAAACTCGCACAGCTATAACCATCGTGTATAATGTTTCCCCTCCTAATGCATGCACCACACATAGATTTTTAGGCCTGGAATGATACAATATCTTCCAACTTTGCACGGTTTAGAGAGCGAGAATCCTTACGTGCACATTAGGGAGTTTGAAGAGGTAGGAAGAACCTTCCATGACCGTTTGGGGACTACTGACACAATTAGACTTAAGTTCTTTCCCTTTGGCCTTAAGGATAGAGCTAAGGCTGGTTTTATTCTTTAAGATCGCGATCAATAGGAACATGGGGTGAGATGACGCATGATTTTTCACAAAATACTCACAACCATAAGACTAATGCCTTGAAAAGACAGATCTCCACCTTTTTCCAGAGAGACAGTGAGACCATTTATGAAACGTGGGAGAGGTATAAGGAGTTGTTAGCTAGTTGCCCCCACCATGGATATGAGAGTTGACGTTTAGTAAGTTATTCTATGATGGACTGACCCCTAGGGAGCGCCAATTCGTTGAGATAATGTGCAATGTGATTTACACCCGAAAGGACCCTGATGAGGCACTCGAGTAGTAAGATGACCTAGCTAAGAAATCTCATATTTGGACTGGACCCAATGTCGTGATAAAACTGATTTGACACAACACTTTTTTCTAGCAGAAGCCTACAACACTTTAGGGAAGAGGATAGCCGTAAGACACAAGTTGAGCTGTTACTAGACTATAGGAGCCTTAATCGGCCAAAGACAGCAAGACAATGCATTCAGTAAAGCCCACTAGAATCCCAGAGTGTCTCGTGTACAGTGAGATGAGAAAGGGAAACAATGAACATGAAATGCCAAAGAGGTTCACTGAAAGACCATTATGCCTACTGAACTGAGCATACCCGGATAACTATACATAAGGAAATGATACTCTACTGGGGTTTGAAAATATTTCATTTCATGTTCTTGTAAACCATTTTCTGAAAACTTAAGCTAAGAATCATGGCAAAATCATGAACTGAAAAAATATTTCATGAAAACATAAGTTGAAGACATAACACATAGAAAAATTAACTGAAAACATATAACCATGAACTTGTAAACATAAAAGATAAAACACGGGCAGTGAATTATAAAATATGACGCCGAACCGGTATATTAATGAACCATAAAACATGTGAAATAAGCTAGCTACAGACCCAAAACATGGTTTGTAAATTGTGGAACATGAAAACATATTCACACCCGGAGGACTATACACATGAACCCTATACATGTAAAATGCGAGCTGGGAATATATGAATCAGGAACATAAATGTATTTCGTGAAAGCATAATTGTAAACATGACACATGAAAGACACAAGTTTTAAACATGTAACCATGACACATGGAAAATATAAACTGAAATCATAATTTATTTTTTTTTCATGAACATAACTTGTAAATCATGAAATATTTACTAAATATCGTGGCATATAACTGTAAAATATGACATGAAAATCATGAAGCATAATGGTAATTCATGACTTGTAATTCGTGACATGTAAATCGTGAATCATGGTTTGAAAACCACGTTGGTCATGAACTGAAACATGAAAAACATGAATGAGACACCTAAATCATGGAATGAAAATATATTACGTGAAAACGTAAACCGTAGACATAACCCATGAAAACATAAGCTGAAAACATGCAACATGACATGTAAAAATACCTAAACTATAAATATGTAATCATGACGCGCTGGGAACATTAACTGTAGACTCTAAACATGAAATGTAAACAATAGACTAGAGTTGAAAACTATCAACATGATTATGAATTGAAAGCATAAACATGATCAGAAAACTATGCAATGTATTGAAAACTGAAACATGACTTGAAACTACAACATGTAAACATGAACTGAAAATTATAATTACACACATGAACTACAACTGTGAATCTGACATCATGACTTAATTGTATAACTCATGTTGTACACATATTCGTAAACTAAAAAAGTGAAAATATGAATTGTAAATCATAACGTGAAAACATAAACATGACACATACAAAACATAATGTGAAATTATAAATGACCAGATGAACTAAAATGTCCACATGATTTGAAACTATAGACATGACCTGAATTATACACGTGATACATATTTGCAAAATGTAAACATAACTTGAAATTCTGCATGTGAGTAAAAATGAAAACAGTGTTGTGCACATGAAATGTTGACTGAAGACATGGATTGGATGGTTGTAAACATGGACTATAAACTTATATAACATGGAGTGAAACATAAAAATCATGAGTTGAAAACGCATAATCATAAACTGACATGTGTCTGTTTATGCATATAAGCTCGTACAAAATTCATTTCCTATTTTAGAATAGGTATGAATGAATGACGTTTGAATGAATTTCCTAACCAATACTTCTACGATGAAGACACGCTACTGAAAACACAAATCATAAACATGCGATGGTTAATGTAAATTGAAAACCATAGATCGTGTACATGTATCATATTAGTGTAAACCGATAACATAAGCGGAAATCGTGTATACATAACTTGGAAAAACATGAGCTGAAAACATGTATTCTTATCTCGTACAAAATTATTCATAAACTGTTGGACAATTATGACCCATAGCATCACTATTTGTAAAAGACATTGTGGTTTTTTGTACAAATTCACTATGTGACAAAGGAAATTGCTATTTTATCATTTTGTAATTAGATTACTTGAAAAAATAAATGATAAAAGTCCTTATGATTAGTTCCGGATTAATAAGATATGAGACAATATCAATCCACGAAAGGTTTAATCATTAAATATCCCTAGTCGTAATATTATCGAGACTGGACATCGATAACGCGGAATAGGCTAGTATTGCACTTGTGCGCGTTATGGAAGCGTAACGACATAGTTCTCATATATTTGGGTATTGGATACTCATGCAAGTGTAATAGAAGGTTCTGTTTACCGATGGTACGGAAAGAGCTTCGCTCTGGATAGACCCATCGGAATCCCATTGGTAGTATGACTATGTGTCTATGGGAATCCGAATCAGGGTAGGTGTATTTTGTCTTAACCTGAGACTTGCATCGCTAATGCTTGCGACAATCAATACGCTTTGGTTTTGGTCGTCCGGGACTTTAACATGTTCTATGTACGCCTCTTCTGGGTTTATTGAGAATCGTAGTGTATTGGGTGTGATGTCAAGATTGAAATGTCACTTCAGTCATATGGAGATGATGATCACATAGGGATAGAGAACTGGTACTCTAATATGTGCAACTATCGGGATAATATGAAAAAAGGTCATGATTATCCGATCAAAGAGACTAGTTGCTAGTGATCCGATATATGCTTCGTACGGGGCATACACAATTCCAGCCTCAGGCCTAGCATGTGACATCCGATGCCTGATCGTAATACGCAATACTTTGTATGCTACGCCTGATATAGATTATATATTCCGTAGAAGAATATTTCTAGAGAGTTGGGTAGGCACGGTGTTTTGCTAGAGGCCAACCATGTTTTGTAAATCAGAAAGAACGTGGTACCAGGTACGCACGTGTTCGGATAGTCCGATGACCGTATTTACTGCCAACATATCCATGGATATCTTGGGTCATATCCAAAGATTCACCGATGACATTGACTCGAACAGAATTAATCTTGGATTAATTATAAGAGAGAAAATTAATCTGGGATTAATTGCGGCAATAAGTTATCTGGGATAAAATTCTAATAGAAGAGAGAACGCGATTAATTTAGAATTAATCGATTAAATAATATATTCGATATATTAATTGAAATCGGATTTCAAAGTGGAATTAAAATTGGATTTTAATTCGGGCGAACGAATTAATTTAGAATTAATTCGCGAGCGACTTTCGTAATAATTTTGCTAGGCATTATTATTTAATTTAATTGGATTTAATTACGTCGCGATGGAAAATTCGTTTAATCGGATTAAACGAACCCGAGCCCTAAGTGTGTTGAGCAAGCCCACTTGAATTTTGAATTTAAAGTGGGGCCCACCAACTTACATCAAGTGTCTACTTTTGTGATGGAAGTCTTGTCACCTTTTGTGATGGACATCTAGTCACCTTTTTGGTGATGGAAGTAGTTGAATACATTAATTGTATTTTTCCCTCCAACACACTTTATCTTTTTGGATAAGATATACACCATTTTGTAAGTTGATTTTGGTATTTGTTTTAGAAACAAAATATCAAAAACCAAAACTCTCTCTTCTCCTCTCATGTGGCCGAAACTCTCCCTCTCTTGTTCATGTTTTTTGCCTAAAAAATATTCATTGCTATCACATAAGGAGTCAAGATAAAGATGATAGGGATTCTTACCCTTGTGTTGGAACTCAAAGCAAGCTTGGAGCTCTTCTCAAAGATCAAAAAGTTTTGAACTTCATACATCCATCCAACCGATCATTGTAAGTATTTTCCGCAACTTCTTTGAGTATTCACACATGAAATCATAACTTATAGATCCTTGGCATGTTCTAGGAACCCAACAATGGTATCATGAGCCAATTTTAAGCATGATTTATTTTTAGGGTTTATATACTTGAATTTGGGTATTTTTGCTTGGAGCTTGATTTTTCCAAATTGATTGTTTGGTTATGCTTAGATTATGATAACTTAGAGTTATGCATGATTATATTTGAGAAAAATTAATTGGATCTATTTTTCCCAAAATTTGTAGCTTGGCTGAATACACCCTAATGAATAACTAATGGTGATTTTTGATTTTAGACCATTGGATGTGTTTAAATCATGATGTGTATATTGATTGTTGATTTAATTAGATTGAAATCAAAATTGGATATAAATTATGCATATTACCGTGACTTGATAAGTATGAAATTGATTGATTTTGCATCAATTTGTGTTGGACATTAGTTGGTAAATTAAAGCATGATTAATTAGATAAATTGGTGTTTTGGAAATATTGATTTAACTAATTAATTAAGGCTATTAAACTTTAATTAAAATAATTGTGATAATTGCGGTATTGTAATTAAATAAATTAGTGTTTAATTTTGAATTGGGCTAATGTTGTTGTATTTGGGCTTAATGGGATTGGTTGGGCCAAGTTGGTTTAGGACAATTGGATTGGATCCAAATTGGGCCTAAAACCATTCCATAAAATTCAAATATAATTATTGGGCCTTTAAATATTTAATTGGGCCTAATGGGCCAAAATTAATTTTTTGGCAAATAGGGTGAGTCCTTAATTGGGCCTTGACATTTGGGTTTGATCCATATTGGCCAAAGCCCATGCCTGAAGAATTAATTAAAAGCCCATTGGACTTTAATTAAATTAACATTGGATGTTAATTGGGCCTTTGAGACCCATAAAGATTGGATTTAAAATCTAAGTCTAAAAGGCACTAAAAAAATGTAATTATTTAATTTGGAAATTAAATTAGAATTAGTATTGAATACAAATTAAATTGGATTTAAAATTGTAGTTCGATATAATTCAAGAATGCGCACTTTGAGTACTTATTCTTAAACGAGTTGGACTCGCGCAAATCAAATCGTTGTTTGAACATTGGATGGTCATTAATTCAAAGATTAATTAATTGGATTAGATTGATTGAATAAAATGCTTTGTGTGAATACATGGATGTATTGTATGAATAATGTATATCAGATGGATATTAGAAGGGTGAGGGCAATTTTGGAAATTGTTGTAATAAATTTAGAATTTATTAATTTGGACCTGCGTGTCCAGTCTTATATCTCTTGACTCTTTGTATTTCCTTCTCACCAATTCCCCTCAATGTAATGAGGTTTCTTTATTGTATTATGTAATTGGGTAGAAGTTAGAATAGTGCTAGCCAGGGAGAGGAAAAAGAGAGATTTGTTTTAGGAATAATTTGTTGAATATCCATCCGCATATCGTTATTATTTATTTCGCGCCTTATTATGCTTTTAGAATGCATGCTTAAGGGTGTATGATGAGACCTAATCAAAGATAATAAATTGGTTGCCAATTTACGCGAAAAACCCTCAAACAAATATTAAGCGAATTCCTTCCATTGAGTGGTTCTCTCTCAATATCCAAGATTGGCATTGGTTTGTTGGCCAAAGTCAAGATCAATGTCCATCGCGGATGTGTTTGAACCACGAAAGCTTTATTTCATATCGCATGTCTTGGACAAGTTATGACTTGTTGGCCAAAGTCAAGGTCACTTCTTGTTCATCGACATGGATTACGAAGCTTTCCCACTATCAATGGGTCCCGCTTAACTGGAATCATTAAGCTTGTTGAGCCAAAGCCAAAGCTTAGTTGATTCAGTGGAAAAGGTTAGGAAATATATTGGATATATTGACATATATATTGTATATATGCTTCAGACTTGGAGGTCCACCTACCGGATCTAGGAATTGGATGAGATCCAATTGATCTTAGAGATCTACCTAGTTAAATATCATACAACTTGTTGGCCAAAGTCACGGTTGTGTTATTTAACGGGATCCTAGCCCACTAGGAAACTAGGTTTCCCGAGTACTCAACAGAGGGTTATAGGCTCGCCGAAAAATAGTGGGAGGCCAATATTGAATTTGCAATTTCGTTCAAATACTTGCCAAATATGCGCTTTCAAATTATTTTCGTCATTTTATATATTTATATTAGTTGGACTAATATTTTATTATTTTTCTTGTAAAAGTTAGACTGTACCCAAAATCGCTAATTGAATAGTTAGACTATTGCAATTAAGATGGCCGGAAAGATCAACGTTAGAAACATTATCATGGGCAAAAATGTATTTAATGGTGCGAACTTTCCTGACTGGGATATGAACCTCAGGATTGTCCTGTGGGTTGAGAATATGCTCTATACAATAAAGAGACTTATCGGGCCTAAGCCCGAAATTGAGCAGCCGCTTGAGCTTGAGCTTTGGAAGACTCATAGCGATGACAACTCAATTGCTCAATCCGTCATGCTTGCTGCAATGACCCCACAATTTCGTCGTCAAAACAAGGGATTGGATCCCTATGAAATGATGTTGAAATTGAGGGACTTTCACCGATCTAACTTTAGATCGCAGAGGTATGAATTACAGATGAAGCTCTTTCACTCTCGTATGTGAGAGGGTACATCTGTCGAGCACCATGTGTCGCAGATGATTGCTGACATCGAACAGCTGGGCATAGTCTTCGAGGCTGAGACTTCTATAGATTTGATCTTACAGTCTCTGCCTAACAGCTGCGGCGGGTTCATCATGAACTACAATATGATGAACCAAGAAAATACTCTTGGAGAGTTGATGGCAATGCTGAAAGAGGCAGAAAAAGATCTTTTATAGGGCAAGAAGTGCGAGGCGCACTTCGCTTCGATATCTCAGTTTGCCAAGACTTGGCCAAAGGCTACTGGAGGCGTGAAGAAGAAGAAAAGAAAGGGTAAGGCCAAATCATCAAAGTCTTCTGGGAAGGCAAATGACAAATCCCAAAATGTTTGTCTGCAGTATGGCAAACGGGGTCACTGGAAGCGTGACTGCCGTGAGTACAAGGCACACATGAAGGAAGTGAAGGCGGGCAAGGCTCCGGCTTCAGGTATGTTTGTTATTGAAATAAACATGTCTACTTCTAGTTTTAAAAATTTTATTTTTGATTCTGGTTGTGGTACTCATATATGTACTGATGTGCATGATTTGCAGATTAGCAGGAGACTGGCTTCAGGAGAGATCGACCTTCGAGTTGGAAATGAAACTAGAGTCGCCGTTTTGGCTGTTGGGACCTATATTTTGGAACTGCCTTCGGGGCATGTACTTAATTTATCAAACTGCTATTATGTACCTAGTTTGACTAGAAACATTATATATATATCTTGCTTAACCCAATGTGGGTATACTTTTGTATTCAGAAACACACTGTGTTTTGTTTATAAAAATGATTTTGAGATATGCAGTGCTGATGTAAATAATGGTCTTTATATTTTGAATATAAATCAATCTCAAACATATAAAATGACAAACAAAATGCTTAAATTAAGTAAGAAATATGAAACTTATATGTGACATTATCGTCTGGGACACATTAACAAGACTCGTATATCCATACTTTCGAAGAGTGGATACTTGGACGGATTTGATCCAAAATCATATGACGTCTGCGAATCTTGTTTATTAGGCAAAATGCCTAAAACACCTTTAGCGATAAAGGTTCACGTGCCACCGAACTGTTAGCCCTCGTTCATAGTGACGTATACAGGCCCATGTCTAGCCAGGCTAGAGGTGGATATGAATACTTAGTAACCTTTACGGATGATCGTGTTATGGTTATGTGTATCTTATGAGACACAAGTCATAAACTTTTGAGAAATTCAAAAAGTTTCGACACGAAGTAGAAAAATAGACCGGTAAAAATATTAAAACATTACGGTCGGACCGTGGTGGATAATACTTAAGCAATGAGTTTCTTGATTACTTGAAAGAGTATGGTATTCTTTCACAGTGGATTCCTCCAGGAACACCTCAATTAAACGGTGTGTCTGAACGGAGAAAATGAACTTTGTTGGACATGGTAAGGTCTATGATGAGTCACACAGAGCTACTAATTTTGCTTCTGGGGATATGCATTGAACAATGCAATACTTATTTTGAATAAGGTTCCGTCAAAGTCTGTTCAGCAGACTCCATATGAAATATGGACAGGAAAGAAACCGGGTTTCTCATTCCTGAAGATTTGGGGATGCTGGGCATACGTTAAAAGTTTGGATGGTACCAAACTAGAAACGAAATCAGATAAGTGCCTATTTGTAGGTTATCATAGGGAAACCAAAGGATATTACTTCTACAACCCACAAGAGAACAAGGTATTTTTTACTCTACATGCGGTTTTCCTCGAAAAGGAATTCCTAAATTCAGTGGTGAGTGGGAGGAAAGTAGAACTCGATGAAAATCAGAGTAATACTGTTCCTAGCACCGATTCCTTATCGGAACATGAACAGTTCTTCAGGGATGAGACTGTATCATAATCTTTTAATACACAAGAACCGCGCAGGTTGGAGAGAGTCAGAAAATAACCTGAGAGGTAGGGAAGTGATACAAGATATCGACTCCGCTTTATGGCAAGAAGCCATGAAGTCCGAAATGGATTCCATGTATACCAACCAAGTTTGGACACTGGTTGATGCACCAGAAGGCGTAAAGCCTATTGGTTGTAAATGGGTCTTCAAGAAGAAGACGAACATGGATGGCAACATACAAACGTACAAAGCTAGGCTTGTAGCGAAATGGTATCGTCAACGACATGGTTTCGATTATGATGAAACTTTTTCACCTGTTGCCATGATTAAATCTATTCGGATAATGCTTGCTATTGTTGCATATTTCGATTATGAAATATGACAGATGGACGTCAAAACGACTTTCCTTAACGGAAATATTTTGGAGGATGTTTATATGCAACAGCCTGATGGTTTTGTCGTACCAAAATATGCAAACAAGGTTTGCAAGTTAAATTGATCCATTTATGGATTGAAGCAAGCATCACGTTCTTGGAACCAACATTTTGATGAGATCATAAAAGAATATGATTTCATTCAAAACGAGGATGATCCTTGTGTATATAAGAAGGTTAGTGGGAGCGCACTGACATTCATTGTCCTTTACGTAGATGATGTATTTCTTATTGGCAATGACATTCTCATGCTACAATCGGTGAAAGCTTGGCTTTCATTAAAATTCTCCATGAAAGATCAAGGAGAAGCAGCCTTTATTTTGGGAATAAAGATCTACCGGGATAGATCTAGAAAACTGATTGGACTCTCCCAGAGCACGTACATTGATAAAGTGTTGAAGAGATTCAACATGGATCAGTCTAAGAGGGGTTTGTTGCCAATGTCACATGACGTCTCTCTATCTAAGGACATGTGTCCTAAAACTTAAGATGAGAGAGACAACATGAGTCAGATCCCGTTCGCTTCTGCTGTCGGATCGATCATGTATGCCATGATATGTATGCGACCTGATGTCTCGTATGCTTTGAGCATGTGTAGTCGCTATCAAGCCGATCCAGGTGATGGTCACTGGGCTGCGGTTAAGAACATCCTTAAGTATCTTAGATGAACTAAGGATGCTTTCTTAATCTATGGAGATTGAGAACTTGAGGTAACTGGGTTTACCGATGCAAGTTTCCAAACCGATAAAGACGACTGTAAGTCACAATCCGAGTACATATTTTGTTTGAACAACAGATCAGTGAGCTGGAATTCTTCCAAGCAAAAGACTGTTGCTGATTCTACAACAGAAGCGGAATACATTGCTGCAGCTGAGGCAGCAAAAGAAGCAGTTTGGATCCGTAAAGTCCTAATTGGATTAAGAGTAGTTCTGTTAGCAGCTGAGCCCATTCCTTTGTATTGTGACAATAATGGGGCTCTAGCACAGGCTAAGGAACTGCGGTCTCATCAACAATCCAAGCATGTACTTCGAAATTTCCATCTGATTCATGGGATCATACATCGTGGCGATGTGAAGATCGAGAAGGTCGCATCATATGAAAACGTTGCAGATCCGCTGACGAATGCTATTTCTCAACAAAAGTTTGAGCGACATGTACATATTTCAGGTGTTAGATACTTGAGTGATTGGCTATAGGCCAAGTGGGAGATTGTTGGACAATTATGACTTATAGCATCATTATTTGTAAAAGTGTAGGCACTGCATTTTTGCATGTAAGTCCCTATGATGAGTCTCATTTAGAGGCACTACCTTTTAAGTCGCGGAAGTCGTGGGAAACGGACGTCAGAAGGGAAAAGTCAGAAATCATTATTTTGTTGGTTTTAGTTCGCTTGTTTAGCTTCGGGTTCGCTTGTTGGACTTCCGTTTTAAAACACTTTCTTAGCCCAAACCCCCGCAAGACACACACCAAGCCCATCTCACCCAAGCCCAATCCAAAAAATTAAATTAAAACCAATTAAATTGAAATTAAATTAAATTAAATTAAATTAAAATCAAATTCCTAAATTAAATA
>SKCR01030859.1:0-103513 GCA_019454045.1 Zanthoxylum bungeanum
GATTTTCCTTCATTTCTTTATGGATTCTTCAAACCAAATTTTGAAACCCAGTTTTTTAGAAGCTCACGGCCATGGAGGAAGCTTTTTTGAAGAAGAAAATTTTTCCCCTTTTTAATTCCTTTTGACCGACTTTTAGGGGTATTTTGGGGATTTTAAAATTTTAATCAAATTAAATAAAAGTAAGACTTATATTAGAAAATCAAATTCACACACATAAATCTTAATAAAATCATGCCATGTGAACCAATAATAATTGGACAAATTTCATAAAATTTATGAAAAATATTTATTAATTAATCATTTAAATATTTAACAATTAAATATCCAAATAATCAATTAATATAATTATTATTATATATGTATTTTTATTTACAATAAATAACAAATACATATATTTATGGCATGTTTCAAAATCTCATTTGACGAATAATTAATGTATATCTAATCGTATTATGCATCAAATACAAATACACAATAATTATGATTGGCCAAAATCCCCTAATGCATGTGGTATCGTTTAACCGATTAAACGATTCGAATTAACTCAATTAATCCGATGAAGTATTATGAATAATCCGTATTATTCATATCGTGTTGCCCAAGTGCTCAACGAGTACACTTCATATTGTGGGACTCTCTAAGTTTAGGTTTATCTGTCACGAAATCCAATTTCGTGTCCAAAATCCACCCACTCATGGATTATGATGACCACGGATAATCTCGCTAAACTATGCAAGTCGAGGTCATTGCATACTTATAATCCCTCCGTCACAGATTATCCATATTATACTTGGGATATAGATAAGAACGTCAAATCTGTTCGGTATAATATAGCCGACTTTAAATTTACGATCTCTAAATAACACTTGGAAATGATTTCTGAAGTTATACCACGGCCATGGATTTACTAGATCGCAAACACGTGCAGGATGCCTATGCCATATGCACAGGGCTGACAGATCCTCTCTTGATACGCACTGGATATCATGAGCATCAGTCCACACCCAACGAACAAGCAGAAGTCTGATCTAAATAGATCAGTGACGTGACTGCCATCAAAGTGTGGAGGATAACTTATATATCCCACTGTGGTATCTCATGTCGAATGACTACTATGCTCGCTCAACTCGAGAAGATTCCTATTGACGTTGGTGTATCATCTATTAGGAAATCTTCAGTGAGTCGTTCAGTGTTTATCAAATAAACACCTACATGTTTATACGAGTCTCCCGAGACTCATGGTTCATTGGGATAAACCATCGGACCAAGTCACGATATACGACATGTACTGGTCTCAGCAGATTTTACAAACCGACCTGTGTTTGTAAATCTTGACCAGGAAATTTATTTAATGATATACATCTAATAGTGTGCTTCCCAATGTCAATTACAAATTACGTTGTAACTACACACTATATTGCAAATCCTAGGGTCTTTGTCTAATATACACGTATCACTAAACCAGATTTAGTTTCGATCTAATCATAATTAGATATCTAATCGTAATTAAATCGAATAAGTGTATAAAATACAAGGGTGCTACCATTTATTAAGTAATATTATATAAAATAAAATTGCTCGTATTCATGAATCGGACATAAATACGATCCGAATTGGCACTCTGATCACCAACCCTAACAATTCTCCCACTTGCTCTAGTGCCAATCCACGGTATCATATACGCATCTCAATGTATATCACATACTCATGACCCTCAAGAGCTCACCTAGCACTCAAGTGGTAGGCAACAACAAGTAAGTTTGCTTAACAAATCGAGTTTGTCCAACAAACCCAACCGTTTTCCTTAGCCAGCATCATTCATATTTTGCAGAATCCAAATTCTACATCAATAAGACCCAAACGCTATATCAGTTATGTGTTATAGCTGCTGAGTTATCTAAGTATATATGGATCAAATCCAAAATAGTATAAGACAACCACAAGCACAAAAATAATATCAACTTTTAATCTATAAGGTCACTATGCAACTTCATAAGTCAATACTTCAAAAGTTGCAACTGATTCTACTAATTCAGTAGAATCAACGGTGACATTCCCACTGCATCTTTTCTGACTTTATATGACATAAACCATCTAATGTAATAATTGGGATCAAAACTAATCTGACCTTATGGTTGCAGACTAAATTCTCCAGGAATAAGAAACTTATTCTTAATATCTCAAAGATCACAAAGAACATGTTTCATGATCTATAATATGGTCTGCAACATATCAAAATAACTCGTAACAATTACGATTAAATTGATATCTTTAATCGCACATAATATAGAATTCATTACCCCCATCACCCTATTATGCATAAAATTGACCAGACATTCTAATCAATCTCTCTTTCGACAAAGGAATCATCCTCTACGAAAGATGAATACTATATATATAAAAGACACGTTAATTGTCAAACAGTCATACTAACTGTCATACAGATAGTCTTATTGTGTCCTTTATTAGATCATATCTAATACGCGATCAATGAGAGTATCTCACAAGTCTCTGAGTTTTATATCTTATATAAAAATTTATATCAAATATATCAGAGACTACTCTCACTGCTTTCACGGAGAAAAGAAGACTTAAGATATATAAAACTAGAAAGAAATTTGTACGCTCTCATTAACCTTACTAACAAATATGTATTCTCTATGCTTTGATAAAATCAGACAATCTGATTGTAATCAAAATAAGAGAACACATATTTTTGGAAAGCTTATCTGAGTCTACAATAGGCTCTATAAGTTAGTATATCAAATTGTGATCTTAGCGGAATACAAACTCTAGGGCCATTCTAGAATGAACTCTTCAAACAAAGAAACCGCAACGGATTTCTTATTCGAAGAAATCACTCAAGAACGCCATTTTGCATTCTTTAGCCAAAATACATAGTTTAATATCAACATTAACCAACAGATCTTTAATTGTTCAATTAGTGCAACTAGAGACAAGTTTTCTCAGAATCTACAATAGATCTCTGAGTAAAACCTTTCTCACTGTCATACTGTAAAGGTCAAACCTTTATAAGCTCACCTTGCTTTTGCTGCGCAAATAATTTGCACATTTTAAGAACTATTCATAACGAAAGCTCAATCAAGTTCAAAGCTTGATCGTAGTAAGCTATGAACAATCTTAGATCTATGGTTTAATGCTAACTTCCGAAATCGATATCAAATATCGCTCCCACTATAAGTTATAGGATAATTTTCTTCAATAAGAAAACAACAGAACCATTAAGTATCAAATACTTTGTAAATGATTCGACATCCTATTAAACTTATACGGAAGATTTTGTAGGGTCATATCATCTAATTAATTATGTAGTTCCATTTTAGTTTATCACTCTCATATTTGACTTCAATAAGTCAAGTCTTTTCTACAATCATCAACATCCGATGTTACACACCAAGTATTAAAACTATTGTATCACTCGGGTCGTAGAAAAGATATTCTATCAAATATAATACAATATTCTACTAAATAGAATAAATGATAAACTTTACTTGTACCTCCGAGGCGCAAGTAATTTAAATTATATAACAATTATACAAAAGCAAGTTTCAAATCTCAAACTTTTCAAGATTCGAAATTTCTACTATACATATCATATATGTAACTGTAGAAACAAATGGAACCTAAATTAAAGAGAAGAATTAGTGTTTCTGGAGCATAACCCCAAGAATATCGAAACTAATTTGATAACACTCAATATCAACGAATCAAATCATATAAGATTCAATCACTCCCACTGACCAGCTCCATCAAGATGGAATCGTAGAAGTTTAATATTGAGTAAGAATCACATTCATTAAATAACTTTAGAATTAATTGCTTTAAATTTATATGTTTGATCGTATCAAGCATCCTTGAATAATTCAAAGACTTCCAATGAATTTCAAAAATATAGTTTTCAACACTTCAAATAGAATATCTTTGAACCATTCAAAATATTATATATGTGTTTCATTAGAAACATATTGAAATCTCTCGAACAATTCAAGACGCTCAACACGTTCTCTGTTAGAAACACGTAACTAAGTCATGACAAATCATTAACTAAGTTACGGATTAAAGAAAACTGTCTAAGGCAATTTCTAATTCATTAAACTACATATATACAATGTATTAGTTTAATAAATATGTGGTCCAATGACAATCATTGGTTAAATGAGATTTAATCACATCCTGAATACAATATTCATTAAATGGATAAGGATATATGGTGTGATCTCGTATCAGACCATCTTTTACCATACGGAACAATTATCTATGCTTGTGTGATAAAAGCTCATAAAGCACAGTTCTAAGTTATTTAGTTAACCGAATATTGTCTTAATGTTTATCTTTTTCATTAATGACACTACTAGTCATATTAAAATATGTAACAACTGTTTATATAGAACAAGTAACTATCCAATAGTCACAAGTTCTGATATCAAATATCAAAACAGTTATTAAACATTATTTTAAATAACTAGACGGGAGACCTGATATCAAATACTTATAGTTGTCGTATTGTGAGAATCAATATTCTCTATACACAACTATATACATCTCATTTCTTAAGCTTTATAATTTGCGTTCAATTATTCACAACAATATCAAATGATTGATTAGCAAATTGTGTCAGACACGTGACTTCTAAAAGTCACTAAAGCCAATAAACGTCATTATAAGATAAACAAATACTAATGAGATTTTCTTAATGCCAGTCAAGAATCTCGAGACATGAACTAATTCAAGTCAATTCTTACTACATAAGAAACTATTCATACTATACTATTATATCCTAAAGCATATATCTATTTAGATTACTAATCGTGACTTAGTAACTAAGTCACTAACCATATTGATTTTTCAAGAAAAACAGAACAACAGTTCCCGATGGTTTGAACTAATCTAATAATATCTAAGCCTACTGTCATTCTAGAACCTAATCTAGAAATATGCAACCATAAGTAAAGTCAGAAAACCTATTCAAGTAATATACTATGCAGTGGATTAGAAGTATAATTCTATAAATAATATAAAATAAAAGGAAAACGAAGCAGATTTTTTCATAAAATTACGCACTGCCTTAGTTATGGATTTTTTTAACCTAGCAGTGTCTCCCACTACTTTACGTAATACCGTAATTCCCAATGGAGAACGGGAATTCAATAATTAAATTGAATTCCATAGTGAGAGTAGGATCACATGAATATATTTTGACTCACAGCTTTGGCACGATCTCGCCTACGTATATTCATTAGGTAGACAACTCATTGTCAATCACTCACCAGTGACTCCTGATTTTGGCACTGACCGTTTCTCATTATGTTAGCTTTGGCACGTTCATAAGGAGGCGTATCAAGGATTCACTTGCCAATAACAAACTTAAGCTACCGATGTAGTCCTGACAGCTTTGGCACGTTCAGGATTTCCACTTTCACTTGAATTTGTCTAGTATCAATATACAACCGGCATGGGTAAAATCCCATAACCTACACCCTCACAGCTTTGGCACGATCTCGGATGCAGTTATAGAAAGATACTCATTAACCGTACTGACAAGACGGACCAAGAAACATGTATCCAATACACGTCACTTTACGGCCTTATTTCTAAGCGGGGATTTTCCTCAGGAAACTATACTCTACATCAAATGCAGAATTTTAATCTAAATCATTTTATAAACAATTCAATTCTACCTATAGAAAATATAACTCAATTTAACAATTAAATTTATGTTACATTTCCGTTAGCGTAGAACCGAAAAGTCAAGAAACATATATAGATTATATGCATGTGTGAACATTAAAATTGTATTTAATATCAAATATCAAGCATGAATAGTGTAATGGATGAAGCATCAGACCTGCTCTGATACCAATTTTGTTGGGGTTGTGGACGAAGGGCGCGGCGGAAGCGCGGTTCGGGCGAAATCGTAATTTAAAACTTTTTCAAATTACCGAAAAAATTATTCAATATCTAATATGAATAATTTATTCATATTTCACCTAAACACATTTATTCGATGTCAAATAGCGAAATAAATATATATTAAATGTCACGAAACTTTTACGAAAATATTTTTCCATAAAATGACGCAAAACATATTTTTGACCGAACCGGCCGCCCAACACTTATGGAGATTGCCCAGGTCAGCCCCAATAGTGTTAGGGCAGTTCATGGGCTGCCCGAACAGTGACAAATTCATTTTATGGATAACCGTCATCCGGTTGGCTCAAAAGTCACCTGGTAACGCCATTTTTCACCGTTTTCGCTTATTTCAATTCCGAAACACTTTCCGGCAATTGTTCCAACTCCCAAAACACATCCAATACATTCATATGACATCAAATTAATCACAAAATTTCCAGTTTTTCTAGAAATCGAAATTACCAAATTTCATGTTTTAAATCCAATTTTCAAGATTAATCCAATTATTCCACAACACCAATCAAAGTCACCACACATGAAGCACCCAAGAAAAAATTTAGGTGTTACAAGAGTGGTCATCACACTCTAGAATGGAAATATGTCATCAAATGAATAAATTGGACAATAATTACACTAATTCCATCCAAAACTACTTCACACATGCATCAACACTTCCAATTCATCATCCACAACTAAAAGCCCCAATTTTTCAGAATTAAAGGAACCCTAAAACCTTTCTAGATCATCAATAAATAAGAAACTAAAATTCCAAGGTTAGGGTTAAAGTAGATTACCTTTAATCTATTGTTTCATAAGCCTTTTTTTCTTGATTTTCCTTCATTTCTTCATGGATTCTTCAAACCAAATTTTGAAACCCAGTTTTTTAGAAGCTCACGGCCATGGAGGAAGCTTTTTTGAAAAAAAAAAAATTTCCCCTTTTTAATTCCTCATGACCGACTTTTAGGGGTATTTTGGAGATTTTGAAAATTTAATCAAATTAAATAAAAGTAAGACTTATATTAGCAAATCAAATTCACACACATAAATCTTACTAAAATCATGCCATGTGAACCAATAATAATTGGATAAATTTCATTAACATTTATGAAAAAAGTTTATTAATTAATCATTTAAATATTTAACAATTAAATATCCAAATAATCAATTAATATAATTATTATTATATATGTATTTTTATTTACAATAAATAACAAATACATATATTTATGGCATGTGTCAAAATCTCATTTGACGAATAATTAATGTATATCTAATCGTATTATGTATCAAATACAAATACATAATAATTACGATTGGCCAAAATCCCCTAATGCATGTGTTATCGTTTAACCGATTAAAAGATTCGAATTAACTCACTTAATCCTATGAAGTATTATGAATAATCCGTATTATTCATATCGTGTTGCCCAAGTGCTCAACGAGTACACTTCATATTGTGTGACTCTCTAAGTTTAGGTTTATCCGTCATGAAATCCAATTTCGTGTCCATAATCCACCCGCTCATGGATTATGAAGACCACGGATAATCTCGCTAAACTATGCAAGTCGAGGTCCTTGCATACGTATAATCCCTTCGTCACAGACTATCCATATTATACCTGGGATATAGATAATAACGTCAAATCCATTCGGTATAATATAGTCGACTTTAAATTTACGATCTCTAAATAACACTCAGAACTGATTTATGAAGTTATACCACAACCATGGATTTACTAGATCGAAAACACGTGCATAATGTCTATGCCTTGTACACAGGACAGAAAGATCCTCTCTTGATACGCACTGGATATCATGAGCATCAGTCCACACCCAACGAACAGGCGGAGGTATGATCTAAATAGATCGGTGACGTGACTGCCATCAAAGTTTGGAGGATAACTCATATATCCCACTGTGGTATCTCAAGTCGAATGACCACTATGCTCGCTCAACTTGAGAAGATTCTTATTGACGTTGGTGTACCATCTATTAGGAAATTGATGAGTGGTAAATGTATCATTATTTCTCACTTAATTGACCTAATATTTTGAATAGATTCTTGAGTTTTGTGAATATTTTGATCTGTTTTGTGTTATTTTGTAGATAAATAAAGTTTCAGGACTCTCTGGAGGTGATTTGGAGCCAAAACAGTGAAAAACAGACAAAAGGGTAATTTGGTAATTTTTCGCATCACGACGCTCAAGCCATTGGCGTCGCGACGCCTAACATACGCCATGAGCTGCTAACATGCACTGGGGGACACGTGTCAGAATTTGAAAAGTTTGACTTGCTAACGTGCGTCTGCCAGGTGTCAACATCACAGCCGATCTGCTAACGTGCGCCGTGCCACGTGTCATCATCCTATGGTGCCGACAATCACCATCACCATGTGTCATCCCGTGTGTCAGCCACGTCATCGTCCACATCAGCAGCTGACCGAGTCAACTCGCCATGTCATCGCCACGTCATCATCAGCTAATCAGAGTGTGCAATGTGTCGCAATCCTAAGGTGCCAACAATCACTTTCACCACGTGTCGCCACGTCATTGCCACGTCACCGCCACATCACTGCCATGTCAGCATAATTATTGGGTCAATTATCCACATCGCCACATCATCGGATAAGAATCTGAAGCTGCCAACCAGAGCGCGATACGTGGCGCGTCGCGACGTGAAGCGCACATTGCGACGCGCACACCTTACCGTGGCCTATAAATTTAGCTCGAGGTTTCAGTTTCAGATGTACCTTCCTCTCTGAATTCTTTGATGTAAATATGGAGTTGTATATCTAGTTTCTTTTAATTTCAGTTTTGTAATTAATTTTAATTACGTTCTGTAGTAATAATTTACTTTCTTTACTTTTTCAGTTTTTATTATTCAACATGAGGAGGTAACTTCCCACTGCTAGGGTGAAAGGTAAACCTTTTATTACTGCTATTTAGATTAATCTCCCTAACTATAATATATTCACTATTTAAAATTTGACTTAATGAGGATACTGCTATATTGGCCGGTTGGTAATCAATTATAAACTGGTTTTAATCTGACTAAGCATAGATATCGCCTGGTTGGTTGGTTGGTAATTTCCGCCTATATGGCTGGTTTATGGACTTAATTTGACTTAATGAGGTTACTGCTTATATGGCTGGTTGGTAATATCACATAAGTTAATATATTATATTAAGGGAGATATCTAAAATAGTAGTGATAAAAGTAGATCCCATCGCCCTAGCATTTTCTTTTATTGTAATTTTCTTTATTTACTTTTCAGCATTTTACTTTATGTCTTTTATTTTTACCTTTTTACTCGTCCTAGTTATGTGTCGTAACTAAGTTAGTTATCTAGGGTTGTGATGAATTCTAATATCACCGGTTTATAAGGGGTTATTTTATAGTTTGGGTAATTTAAAGGTTTACTTATTAAGTCTTAAGCTTAATGCGTCTTGTTAACTGGCCATTAATAAGATTGATCTGGTAAACAAAGGAATTTTAGGTTTCAGCCTTAGACTTAGTAGCCCACGATCTTCCTTGAGGATAGATAACCCTTTAATAGATTTCCTTACAGGATAGACATATACCTGTTGGGCGGCATAACCACAATTGGAACTTAATCTTAATGAATCCAGGTAATTTGGTTGACATAGACATATGGTTCAATTGAGTTATACTGGGTATTTGCATCTGACCATCGACAGAGGCTTTTGCATAATTTCGTGTTCCAGGTTAGTAAACCGATATATTACACAAACATAAAATAACCACTTCATTTTTAATTAGATATTGGAAGAAATCTCAACCCTGGATAGTTTTATAAATTTGAATTTTCCTCAACATACTTTTGCGCAATTTTATTTACTTATTTTTAAATTTAAAATCATCACCATTCCAATCAATCAATCAACCTATTAGATACTAGTAATCATTTGACCTCATAAAGTTAATAGATTAGGTATTAAATCCTCGTGGGATCGATACTTTTTATACTACTTGAATGATATGTGCGCTTGCGTTATACGCATGTGATTACACACCGGTTAAGTTTTTGGCACCATTGTCGGGGACTTATTTATCTTTCACTATTAGTTTTGAGGTTAGATATCTTTACTTGTATCTAATTTCTTTTTGCTTATTATTTTTGTTTTCTTGTGTTTCAGGTTCTCAGAAACTACATGAGACGAACCAGAAGCTTTGAACTCCGACCATTTGACCCGAAAATTGAAAGAACCATCAGACAGTTGAGAAGGGAAATGTGTGAAGGCCAAGAAGCTTTAGTCAACATGGAACCTAAACCTCTGGAAGTTGCACCACCAATACCCATTCGAGACAGAACCATTCTGGTGGTCGACTGACCGGCGTAAACACACACGTATAAAGCAAGCGCACGTATCGTTCAAGTAGTATAAAAATATCGATCCCACGAGGACTTAATTCCTACTGTTGTTATTAATTGTTGAATCTATTTATTTACAAATATCTAATTAAATGAAGAAGAGAATGATTGTTTGATTGGTTGAATGTGGTTTTCCTTAATTAAAATAAATAAAATAAACAAAAGAAAATACTAAGGAAACTAACAAAAGACTCAA
Source organism: Zanthoxylum bungeanum (assembly GCA_019454045.1). NCBI lineage: Eukaryota > Viridiplantae > Streptophyta > Magnoliopsida > Sapindales > Rutaceae > Zanthoxylum > Zanthoxylum bungeanum. The sequence continues at coordinate 10,521 of SKCR01030859.1, forward strand.
AGATCTAGGGTTGTGAATCTTTCTAATATCTTTTAAAAGATGAAGTGATTATTTTATGTTTGTGTAATAAATTGGTTTACTAACCTGGAACACAAAATTATGCGAAAGCCCTTGTCGATGGTCAGACGCAAATACCCATTTTAACCCAATTGAACCATATGTCTATGTCAACCAAATTATCTGGATTCATTAAGATTAAGTTCCAATTGTGGTTACGCCGCCCAACAGGTATATGTCTATCCTGTAAGGAAATCTATTAAAGGGTTATCTATCCTCAAGGAAGATCGTGGGCTACTAAGTCTAAGGCTGAAACCTAAAATTCCTTTGTTTACCAGATCAATCTTATTAATGGCCAGTTAACAAGACGCATTAAGCTTAAGACTTAATAAGTAAACTTTTAAATTACCCAAACTATAAAATAACCCCTTATAAGCCGGTGATATTAGAATTCATCACAACCCTAGATAACTAACTTAGTTACGACACATAACTAGGACGAGTAAAAAGGTAAAAATAAAAGACATAAAGTAAAATACTGAAAAGTAAATAAAGAAAATTACAATAAAAGAAAATGCTAGGGCGAGAGGATCTACTTTTATCACTACTATTTTAGATATCTCCCTTAATATAATATATTAACTTATGTGATATTACCAACCAGTCATATAAGCAGTAACCTCATTAAGTCAAATTAGATCACATAGATGTAATTATATTATAGTTAGGGAGATTGCTCTTTTATCATTTGTGATTAGATCACCTAGATGTATAAATGATAGGAGGTCTCTATGATTTATTCCTGGACGGAGAATGATATGAGACAGTATCAGTCCACGAAGGATAAATCATTAAATATCCATAGTCAGAGTATTATCGAGATTGGACATCGATAAATACATAAAAGACTAGTATTACACTTGTGCGCGTTGTGAGGGCACAACGACATAGTTCTCATATATTTAGGTATATGATACTCATGCAAGTGTAATAGGAGGTTGTATTGTTTTACCGATGGTACGGGAAACAGCTTCGCTCTGGATAGACCCCCTCGGAATTCCATTGGTAGTATGACTATGTGTCTATGGAAGTCCGAAATCAGGGTAGGTGTATTTGGTCTTAACCTGAGACTTGCACCGCTAATACTTGTGACAATCAATATACTTTGGTTGCGGTCGTCCAGGGCTTTAACAGGTTCTGTGTACGCCTATGCTGGGTATATTGAGAATCGTAGTGTGTTGGGTGTGATGTCAAGACGGAAGTGTCACTCCAGTCATATGGAGATGATGGTCACGTAGGATACGGTACTAGTACTCTTAAGTACTGCAGTCATCGGGATAAAGTGACAAGGTCATGTTTATCCGATTATAGAGACTAGTTACCAGACATCCGACATGTGCTTCGTACGGGGCAGACACAATTCCAGCCCCAGGCCTAGCACGTGATCATCCGATACTGGACAGAAATACGCAATACTATGTATATTATACCTGATATAGATCTTTTATTCCTGTAAGGATATTTCTGAAGAATTGGGTAGGCATGGCGCTTTGCTAGAAGCCAACCTTGTCTTGTAAATCGGTATAAATGTAGTACGAGGTACTTACGTGTTCGGATAGTCCGACGACCGAATTTACTGCCAACATATCCGGGGATCTCATGGGTCGCTTCCCAAAGATTCACCGATGATGTATGACTCGCACACTTTAATTAATCTGGGATTAATAAGATGAGAGAGAAAATTAATCTGGGATTAATTGTGGGATATTTTATCTGGGATAAAATATCATTAAAGAGAGATAATGATTAATTTGGAATTAATCGATTAATTAATATATTTGATATATTTCGACGCGGAATTGAAATTAGATTTTAATTCGGGTGAACGAATTAATTTAGAATTAATTCGTTAGCGACGTGAATAGTGACTTCGCTAGGCGTAATCATTTAATTGTGTCGCAACGGAAAATTCGTTAATTTGGAATTAGCGAACCCAAGCCCGGGATTGTTTGCGAGCGCATTCGCATTTCGAATTCGAGTGCGGCACGCAAGTCAAATCAAGCGTCAAATCGCAAGTCACATCAAGCATCAAATCACATGTCACTTTGAGTGATGTGACACTTGATTGATTGATGTGATTGATTGGAAGTGATGGAAGTGGTTGGTTGGTCAAAGAGTGTAAAACACTCAAGTTTACTTTTGTCATTTGGAATGACATTTTACCAACTTGACTTTTGAATTTGGTATATGTTTTTTGAAAATGCATTACCAAACAACTAATCACACATTTTCATCTCTCTCACTCTCCTCTCTTTTCTTCTCTCATCTCACGCCCAAGCTAGGGCATTTTTCCTTCTGTTTTGGCAGTGAACTGCCGAGTACCAAGAGGAAATGGGAAGCAAGTGTGGTGATTTTTGTGGCAAAAATCACAAGAGCTAGCACTCCGAGAGACATGCGAAGGTGATAGGGAAGTCCACCCATGAGCCGGGAATCGTTCGATGAAGCTTGGAGCTTGACGAAGGACCAAAACCGAGCCAAACCAGTGAGCTGCTCACTGCCACTGCCGAACCAGTAAAGATGAGAAAATCAGATTTTTGTTGCCTCCCGCGTCGCTCAACAGATCGATGTGAGTATTCCGCAACTTCGTTGATTTGTATTCACACATATTTCATGCTTGTTTATGATCTTGGGACCTTAATAGAAACCAACAACCGCACTGTTCAAAGTACTCGTCACAAAAAACACCATCAACAGAGATTAATTTATTAACATTTTTTCACATTGCATCCCGCTCAACCCACCTCACCCCGCCTAAAACTCAATTAAACGTATCTTTTTGGACTTGAACCTATGATATTTTATTTACACAATAAGAGTTAAGCGAACTAAGCTATTATTTTAGGATAATAAATGTATTAACATGCCTAGGAAATAAATAAAGAATTGGTTAACAGAAAGATGACAATAATCTACATTCATTTAAAAAAATAATAATAATAATACTGCATTTATGAAGTTTGGATTCTATATTTTCCGTATACATGACTCGTCCTCAAGGGGCGTGGTTTGGTGGTGTAGGATTCATAATTTTATTTTGAGATCCTGAATTCGAAGCTAGATAGTGCGTTTCTTGTAAGAGCCTGAGACCGACGTGAGTTTTACATGTTCTGTTTAAGTCAAAAATGAATGATTTGACGATGAGGTTTCCAACAATTCTAAAAAAAAAAAAAAAAAAAAAAAGTATACATGGCTCTCAAACTAATTATCATTTTACTGTGAAGAAATAATTTTACTGTGAAGAAATAATAAATAATAAATAATAAATAATTACAACTTGACACATAACAGTTTATATTAATATTATATCCCGATTATTGTTAACAGAAGCCTCCTCTTGGAGGTAATAGATTATAAAGAATAAATATCGGCTCCTCCTAAAAATAATTTTACTACTTAAGTTCCAAAAAAAAAAAAATTAATACCTCATTTTCTATGCTAAATTGACCCGTCATGAGTGTTGTTGTATTAATAAAATTTAAAGAGTATTATACAAAGGATAAAATAAAGAAAAAAAAAATTAGCCTAAACTAAAAGATCAGAAAGTATCAATCTCGTTAAAATCTTAATAAATAAATCCTGAAGAAACAAAAAATATATATATATCGACCTTCAATCATTCCAACAAAACACCAAAATAGGGGAAGATCCATGAATAGAACAGTGTCATTTTGTATGTGAACAACATTTTCAACATTCAAATCAAGCTTTAAAAAATTGTCAGCCTCACTCTTTGGAATATCCTGTATATTCCATTTTATCCATATTTCTGAATCTTAGGGAAAAAATTTCTAAAAATAATTAACACAAGAGAACAAATATGACAGTGGATTAGATTTTGTTCTTCTAATCCATATTTATTGAATAAAAATTTATTTATAATACTATTAATAAATATGTGTCAAAATTTAATACAATTTAACAATCCAAATCCGAGTCTTAAATTTATTACTGTTTTGGCAAATACACACTGAAGACCAGAAGCTTCACCGAAAACCTAATCCATAATATCAGTTCAAAAATGTCATTATAACACCTCAGGGCCACATTTCCCCAACGTGTCCCCCCTCTCATTGGCCAAAGTCTTTCAATCATTCCATTTAAATTATCAGCTATTAATTTCCATTTTATTGGCCCCTGATTTGTCAAAAAAATTAATAAATAATTTCCTCCAATGAATACAAGACACCAATTCTCACTTGCACTCCCTTATTTTATCACTCCCCAAACACCAATTCTTTCCAACCACCATTCCTGTAATCATCAAAACTTGAGCCCCTCAAATTTTCCACCCATATCCCACAAATTTTCTAGGAAAATTTCAATTTTTCTAGCAACCCACACAAGGAAAAAAATGTTTCTTGATGTGAATTGACTCAAAATCTTCACTTTGTTTTTGGTTGTTGAAATTTGAGATCATGGAGGAACAAGTGAGAAATATTATATTTGGAAAGTATGAGATGGGGAGAATGTTAGGGCAAGGCACTTTTGCTAAAGTTTATTATGGGAAAAATGTTGTGACCCAAGAAAATGTTGCAATCAAAGTCATCAACAAAGATAGAGTCAAGAAACAAGGCCTAATAATGGAGCAAATCAAGAGAGAAATTTCAGTGATGCGTTTGGTGAAGCATCCAAATATTGTTGAATTAAAAGAAGTGATGGCTACAAAGACCAAAATTTTCTTTGTAATGGAGTATGTTAAAGGAGGTGAATTGTTTGATAAAGTTGCCAAGGGGAAGCTCAAAGAAGAATTGGCAAGAAAATACTTTCAACAATTGATTAGTGCAGTTGATTTTTGCCACAGCCGCGGGGTTTATCATAGGGACCTGAAGCCTGAGAATCTTCTCTTGGATGAAAATGAAGACTTGAAAGTTTCAGATTTTGGGCTCTCTGCTTTGCCAGAACAGATTTGGAACGATGGCTTGCTGCACACGCAATGCGGCACACCGGCTTATGTTGCTCCTGAAGTTTTGCGGAAAAAGGGTTATGAGGGGGCAAAATCGGATATCTGGTCTTGTGGGGTAATTTTATTTGGTTTGCTTTCAGGTTTTTTGCCATTCCAGGATGAAAATGTTATGAAGATGTACAGGAAAATTTTCAAGGCGGAATTTGAGTTTCCGCCCTGGATTACTTGCGAAGCAAGAAACCTGATCTCACGAATTCTTGTTACTGATCCTGATAAAAGAATTTCAGTTTCAGAAATAATGCAAAACCCTTGGTTCAATAGGGGTTTTAGCAAACCTGTGGCTGTTTGTATTGATGATTTTGACAATGGAGAATCTGAATTGATGGAAACAAAGGTGTCTTCGCCGCGATTCTACAATGCATTCGAGTTCATATCATCAATGTCATCAGGTTTTGATCTGTCAAGTATGTTCGAGAGCAAGAGGAAATCGGGTTCGATGTTCACATCAAAGTGTTCAGCTTCAGCTATTATGGGGAAGCTTGAGAGCCTAGCAAAGAAATTGAATTTTGGTGCGAGTGTGAAGGAATTCAAGGTGAAAATGCAAGGGAAAGAAGAGGGAAGGAAAGGGAAATTGGTGGTGACGGCGGAGGTTTATGAGGTGGCGCCGGAGATGGCGGTGGTGGAGTTCTCAAAATCTGCCGGAGACACACTTGAGTACAAGAAGTTATGTGAAGAGGATGTGAGGCCTGCTCTCAAAGACATTGTATGGAGTTGGCAAGGTGAAAGCAACTCTCAATAGGCCCTAAGTCACAAATTTTGATATAAAAATAATTTTATTGGGCTCAAGTATGATGAAGTTTTTGGGAATGTGTATAGATTAATTTGTAATTTTAGGTTCTTGAATTTTAATTTTGGCTTGTGTTGAGTGGTGTGTTAATTTCCTTTCTTTTTATTTTTCCCTCTATTTGTTTTGTATATATGTGTATCTCATCTTTCTTGTGGTAGCAATTGAATTAGAGGCATCAAAATGGTAATTATTGATGAAATGGCTCAATCATGAACTTACTTTATTCCAAATTAGGAAGCATTATTATGAAAAATTATGAAAAGGTGGTAGTGTCTCATATTTATAGAGAAGGCAATTCCTTAGCTTACTCCTTAGCGAGTGCGGCGGTTAATTTTGTTGAGGTCTAATGGATCTATTCAAGAGTAAGCAATTTCAAAGCAATAGTGACTTCATTCTAAAACAAGACCAAATCATCTGTTCAATTTACTCATTTATCCGGAATTAATTCTATTTTATTTTATTATCTTTGTCGTTGTTTTTCTTAATATTACACTAATACGTATATTAAAACCCTAAATTTAGATTCGATACTATACTGAATTATATTAATCTTTTTATAATTTTTTTATCACACTTACATTAATAACAATCAACAATTAAAATTCATCTCAACACCGAATCAAAATCCTAACCCTCCAATTAATAATTCATAGTTAAAATTCAGTCAATGAATTCACTAACATATAAAAAAATTCGAACCTAAAAAATTAAGAATAAAACAATAAACTATCCCACCACCCAAAATTTATTATTCTCCATCTTTATCAATGCTAAATAATGCATGGCTTATGGGTATCTTTTGACTACTTCAATGGGTGACACTTGGTGCAAAATTAAGTTTTTATAATTGCACTTGGAAACTTCACTCTTTTGGAATGGTAGTTATTATGTCGTTTTCGTTAGATGTATCATTTCATCTTTTATCCATCTAATTTTTTTGTGGAGGTGGATGCATTTGGTGCAATTTATCTCTTTTCTGTGGTGGCCAAATTCCCTTTTTAACTCCCAGCAGCCCCTATATCACCCTCAATTGTATCCACACTTAGGTGCGGACACGTCGGGCCCGAATTTTGAGAAGTCCTAAACGAGATTATTATATTATGTAAATGATTTATTGTTGGAGTAGAGGGACCGTAGACCTACGAGAATGTAATAAAATAGGTCGAAAGTTTTACTGCTATTTTTAATTACATATTTTCAACAAAATTTCTAAAATACGTGGCTATTTATTGATAAAAATGAGTTTTTTTTTTTTTTTTGACTCTATTATTACAATGAGTATTAATTTTACTGAAATTTGGAAGATCCTAATTTCGGCATAAATTTAATAACCCTAACCGATCATCTATAAATGCTATCCCAAGATCACTCACTATAGTAGGAGTTTGGGTGGAGGGGTTACAAAGGTAAATTCAATCAAACCGCATTGAAAAGATATTGATTAATCTATTTTATGTAGATTTTAAGATCTTCAAAGTCAGGTTGAGTTTGTAAACAAGTGTTATTAGCTTATTTAATTAAGACACTCTTGCGTAATTTTTGGGTTTGATTTCTTACAGTGACGTGAGTCGATAAATATTTCATGTAATATTAGTATTTGAATCTTCTGATTCCGTTAGTATTTGGGCATGATTCTATCAACATACATGTCTTGTTCTCATCCTCAAGAGACTTAGATCTTGCTTAAATTTAATGTTTGATTATAAGCGTCAAGTTATATGATTACAACACGAGTATCAAGTTAAAATAAAATTACTTGAAAATCACTGGAAATACCAATAATGTCCTTTACTTAATTTTTTTTTTTTTAAAGCTAATGGTTTAATTGTTTTAAATTAGTTTTGAGTGAATAAAAAATTGAATTAATATTAATTGGGCTAGAAAAACAGTTGTATCTTTCAAATCTTATGATATATTAATAACATTCGATAAGTTTAGTTCAGAGTCATTTTTATTAGAATAAAAATATAATAAAATATTACACTCAATTATTATTTTGCATAACTTGAAATTCCCCATAGAAAATAATTCAAAAAATTATTAACCATTGGACCCTACTCTTAGGAATAATTGAATTCAAATGTAGGACCCCTACAAATTAATTAATCCAAATCCACAAACCAAAATTTCAATTACAAACAAATAAAGAAAAACAAAATTGCAAAAAATTAATCAACGATATTTTATTTCTAAAAAATGAAGAGGTAGAAATCAACTCCACCACGTAAAGTGACCATTGAACTTTAATAAAAGATTATGCCAATCCTTTCCCTTCTTAATTAAGATAATGGTTGATTATTATTCATTAATTTTGAAATTAAAAAAATAACAAATGAAATCTACTAAATATAATAAAAATACAATTTTATAAATACATAATAGTAATAGGGACGATTCTGAATTTTGGAGGATCTGGATGAGTTATAAAATATGTGAACTTATATCGATAAAAGATATTTTTTGACGCAAATTTAAATGATCATCCAACCGCATGTATGAGTTATCCCAAGGCTATTCCAAAGTAGTAAAATGTGAAGTTTTATAAATAATACAGTAGTAAAATAATCCACCTCTAATATTTCTTATATCCTTTTGTGTGTGTACGTACATACACACAACACTTCTCACGTGCGGGAATCGCACGAAAAAGTAAAAAATAATAATAATAATAATAATAAATAAATACTTGAAAAAATATGAAAAAAAATATATGTATTTTCTCACTTCTTTTCAAGAAATTTTCGTAAAAAAAATTATATATATTTATATGATTGCTGCGACAAAATTATAATGAAGTGCCATTTGGCAAAAACATATTGCATGCTTTTTTATCAAATGACTTGATGTGACCAAACAATGTATCAATACACATATTGATTGATATTAAATAATTCCTTAAATGTCATAATCTTTACTTTAATTTTACACTTTTTATTAATACGTGTTAACTAAATAATGGAGAGAGACAAATATACGTCGATTCTTTTGATGGTGGCAAGAAATTATTGGAACAAGTGAATAATTCAAATTATTATTCTGTTGATTAATTAATTTGATCATAATGTGTATGATTAAAGTCACTAATATGTGCCAATAAGATAGTGGCCTCATTGGTAATTGGTGAGAGATATGGGTTTGAGTCCCCATAAAAATAGTGGGGACTCAAACCTTTCTTTTTAGGATGTTGAAACAATAAGCACAAATTAAAATAATTTTACCGTTCACCAATGATGCAAAAAGTGAATCTGGGTTGAGTCGCGGATGGGTTCGCTCTCTTTAAGACGTTCTGCGGCTCTGCTCGGATTTTGTGCTAGCAGTAATCAGCCCCGACGTCCCCAGGATAAAACAAGCCCAGATAAACACTGTCTCAATCGATTTTGCACAAAATCGATTGGTATACTCACACCCAAAATTATTTGCTCGGTATCTTATCTTTAGCGGGGACTTATGTTAATAGCCAATTTTTGAAACAACCATCCAAAAAATTAATGAAAATTTATATTCTTGTATGTAGTATATATCCCAATGGAAAGAATCGTATTCCCATTTTCTACTAACTTTTTGGAACAAGATTTCATGAGAGCTTATAATTGGGATGAAACAAATCAAAAGGAATAGCGTGGGAATACTATTAAAAGAAATCAGGCAATGGCGATTTCCTGGTGCACCACCAAAATTTTTTTTTTGAAGAGACCAAGGAATAAGAGAAATAGGGATCTGGTTCTTGTGATTTCATATTGTTGTTTTTTCTCAAAATATGAGAAGATGCAACTTGGGTTAATATAGTTAGGCTTTTGATATGTTAACCACAAAATGTAACTTATTCATAAAATATAATAATAAAGTAATTTCAGTTATTGAAAATATAATAATTAATTTTTTAATTAAAACACATTAACACCAATTATAATGACAAAATTTGATAACTTAAATCATCATAATAATTTTGATTTTCTAACTTCTCCAAAATAAATTTTTGTAACTCATCAAAATATTAAAACCAATTTTTATAAAAATTCATATTTACAACAATCCCCCACTTGAATTTTAATAAAACATTTTCATCGAGCAATATGATATAAGGTCGTGCATAAATAAAAGTGTCTTTCGACTTGAACTTTTACATAGTGTTGACGATTCAGATTATACTAGAGTAACTCGTAGTTTTGAACTCTATCTCTGACAACGTCACACACACAAACCTTTCAGGGTGTAGTCAAAAGCCCAAGCATTACGGCCGTGCTCGTATATCCCAGTATAGTGAATGCTCTAGAAATTTTTGCCTAAAATTTCATAAGAAGCGGCCACACTTCTACGTTCACATAGGTGTGTCTATCAAGGGTACTCCTGTATCTAGGTACTCCACTCTACATAGAGTATAGAACACATTAAGAGTTAAATAACTCATCCTTCTATCGCTTCAGGATATCATGCTCTCAGTATGGAACTCACAAATAAAATAATAGCATGATTCATCATCACTTCATGACTTGTTATTACCCATTGAACCTATTTCTTGGGATATCCAGTCTATAAGGTCGGGTTACCATCATAAGTGACTGTCTAATGGCAATAGTTCCATTCTTTTCTAGGTATTGGATACCTTCTCTTTTGCTAGTCCTTTTATTAAAGGATCAGCTAAATCATCATCAGTCCATACATGATCCATTCTTACAGCACCAGAAGAGAGGTACTCTCTATCTGTACTGTGTATCTACAATCTCTTACTGTTATAATAACAGTTCTGAATATTTGTAATAGTCCGGTACTATTACAATGGATCAAGACAACTGGTATCAGTCTCTCCCATAAAGGGGTATCATAGTAAGCTGCTTAATCAAGCTGCTTCTTCACTAACTGATGCCAGTGGTATCATCTCATACTCAAGTAAATATATCCATTGGTAGCCTTGGAATCATCTGAAAAGATGTTCCAATTAACATCGCTATATCCTTCAAGGATAGCGGAAAACCTCTAAAAATATAACTCTAGGTTCATGGTCCTTTTCAGGTACCTTATAACCTTCTCAATAGCATGTCAATGCTCATACCAAGTCTACTAATAGATCTACATATAATCCTATAACATATGCAATGTCAAGTCTAGTGTTACCAAAACATAACATCAGTTACCAATGTTGTTCGCATACTCAAATTATCTAACATTGACAACATGTTCTTGAACAACTTTACACTAGAATTATAAGGAGTACATGCAAATTTATTATTAAATTCCATTTTCTGACCAAGTAAATTTTTTATTCCAAGAATTACACTAGTTTCTTCTAAGTTGTTTCAATTACAGATTTAGAAGACAACATAGAATTCAACACAATTAACAACATGCATATAGAAAAATAAACATATCAATAGATAAACATTTCAAATGTTTTTTTAACCTTTATAATGCATGTATTTTTCACCTTCAATCACTTTAAAACCATGAGTAAAACATTAGAGGTAGAACCCCCACTATTTCCAATTTATCATTGGAGGTCGAGCCCCCACTATTTCTTAATATCAAAGAGATATTTTTCATAGAAACAATATGTCCATATCAATCATAAAATTTATATATTTCTATAAATCTTATACTCAAAGTTCTAGGTTCTCAAACCTTTCATATTTAAAATTTCATAAGATTTAAAGTTCACATCACCAGTTCTAGCTGCTATAATAGTTTAAGAAACAACTCATCACATTAACTTATTTACAGATTATACATATAACTCGAACATAGCATAATCATAATAGACATGATGGAAAATTACAATGCCTACCCACCATCCCTCAAATCCACCAAACATGTTGATCTCAAAGATCGTAGTAACAAGTTGGTTTTCGGTAAAGTTTACTTTTGGAGCAGAACTCTTTAACCGGTAGTTCCGGGCAAGGTGCCCTAGTTTGCTACAGTTGTAGCATTGGAACTAACTATCATCATTTCTTGAGAGAGATTAGTGTCCATCCAGATTGTTTCATTTTCGGTGATTATGATTCTTGTTATTCCTAAGGTCATAATCATTCATATTGAAACAAAGACCATATATGCATGTATTAGGACAGCTTTAACTTTCTATTATTTTTTGCAGTAAATTCATCATGATAAATATCAAATAATGCATCAAACATACCGTTGAGTATTTGATTCCCACATATTTCATCATCGTTGTTTTATTAGTTTCAACAATTGATTCATCTTCATTACCTTCTGCTTAGCAATTATGACAGCATTTGCATATGATTCCCAGCTCTTGTATGTGAGGCCAGTGAGAATATACGCATATAAGCCTCCAGGAAAAACAATGTCAGGAATCATTGCTATACTTAGCAATGCCAACCTCCATGCTTCTCACTAACATCATGTTGAACAAGAAGAGTATCCGTTGAAACGTTGTCTCTCTCCAGTGTACATTCAATAAACAATCGCAGTATAGGAAGAAAAATACACAATGAGAACAATCATACTTGTCAGCAAAAGAGTTAGAAAAATAATTAGCAAGCTTTACTCTTCTTCTTCTCTGCCTTAGATGGCAATATCTTTGTTGTTTCAGCAGTTGGCTCAGCAACAAAATAGGAACAACCTTCAAGTCTCAATTGAGATCAAGCACAAAAAGATCTAAACTGATTAAATCATTGACACATGAAAGATCCAAACACCATTTATTATGATGATCCCCACTACTAGCCTACGAGTCTCATATCCTATTCCACTATCAAATTTTGGCATAATCCTTGGGGAAAATAAAGGCCACAAGATCAGCACATAAGTTCAAACATGGAACATGATCAAGCCAATCCTAGACAATGAAGTTGCATTTTCTACATATTTAAACCATATAAATAAGCCAACATACAAGGACTGTTCGGCTTCCAAAAAACCATAAAATTTATGATTTCAATAAAAACATATTTTAATCCAAAATCATTCAAATCGGTAAATACATGTCTAATTCATTATAGGCAATATATACCAAATAATTTCTCAAATATTACTCACAGGATAAGTCTAAAAATTTCAGAATATGACATCAGGCTATCAATCTCAATAACCTATATATCTACTCATATTCTAGCAGCATTGAAAAAATTTCAATAAACAGTTAATAGTCATCAATTAAATTATAAATGTATTTAAACATTTTCCTGCAGCTTCTTGAAATTGTTGACAATTCTAAATAATCATCTCTATACATTAACAGCCATTTCACCATTGCATATTCTAAAAGTTCAACAGCTTCATCAATTTTACAGTCTCATCCGCACTCATATTTAGCATAAATGATTTCATCAGAATTATATACTTAAACATGTATATTCAAATACTATAAAGACTTTGATAAAACAAAGTAAGTCATGCAACATATACACCAAATGTTTTAAAAAATGATCAATTCTAAAACATCAGCATGACTGTTACCACATGAAAGCTGTTACTTCATGAATGTGCTTACAAAGCTACAGCAAAAAAGGTGATCATCTAAATATAAGGAATATCATAAGCATACCAACATAAAATTTATCAAAACATACAATCCCACATGGCTGAACATCTATACCAATAACCATGTATATTTTTTTATGTAAAAGCTTAATTCAAAATAACACTTTGCAGGATGCAAACATCGAATATTCTAATATCATGAAGTATGAATATTTGTCAAGACTCAGGATATAAAATATGTTAAAGCCAACTTTCTCACAAGCCTATCAATTCCCTTAAAATTCATTTCATGCATAATTTACTTATAATTGCACCATAAGAACAGTAACAAATATAACATAAACAAATATAGCAGATCGAATACGTCTTAAAACTGTGTGAAACAATAAGCACAAATTAAAATAATTTTACCGTTCACCAATGATGCAAAAAGTGAATCTGGGTTGAGTCGCGGATCGGTTCGCTCTCTTTAAGACGTTCTGCGGCTCTGCTCGGATTTTGTGCTAGCAGTAATCAGCCCCGACGTCCCCAGGATAAAACAAGCCCAGATAAACACTGTCTCAATCGATTTTGCACAAAATCGATTGGTATACTCACACCCAAAATTATTTGCTCGGTATCTTATCTTTAGCGGGGACTTATGTTAATAGCCAATTTTTGAAACAACCATCCAAAAAATTAATGAAAATTTATATTCTTGTATGTAGTATATATCCCAATGGAAAGAATCGTATTCCCATTTTCTACTAACTTTTTGGAACAAGATTTCATGAGAGCTTATAATTGGGATGAAACAAATCAAAAGGAATAGCGTGGGAATACTATTAAAAGAAATCAGGCAATGGCGATTTCCTGGTGCACCACCAAAATTTTTTTTTGAAGAGACCAAGGAATAAGAGAAATAGGGATCTGGTTCTTGTGATTTCATATTGTTGTTTTTTCTCAAAATATGAGAAGATGCAACTTGGGTTAATATAGTTAGGCTTTTGATATGTTAACCACAAAATGTAACTTATTCAATAAAATATAATAATAAAGTAATTTCAGTTATTGAAAATATAATATTAATTTTTTAATTAAAACACATTAACACCAATTATAATGACAAAATTTGATAACTTAAATCATCATAATAATTTTGATTTTCTAACTTCTCCAAAATAAATTTTTGTAACTCATCAAAATATTAAAACCAATTTTTATAAAAATTCATATTTACAACATAGGAAGAAGAAGTCTCCTACATGAGAGTTGATTCTCAAGTTGTGTCTTGGTTGATTTAGAATTTATAAGCCCCGAGCTACGTCTCGGTTGATTTCTGAGCAGTATTATAATTGTATCTATCTAGAATCTCAGTTGATAGCATATGATAATATATGTAGTTTGTAATAATTCAAAAAAAAAGTCACTAATATGTGATTAATAATTACACTGGGATAAATCGTTTTTGATAATAAATAGAAAATTTATACAACCCTCCTCCCCTTGTAAAATGACATTGTTATCCTACCTTCTTTAATTAAATTACTTTTGATTAATTATTTTATTTCCTTATTTTACTTTATAATTTTATTTTACTTTTCCTTTAATTCTTTTATTTTTTTTGTCCCATTTATTTTTCCTTTATATTTATATTTTTCTCTCTCTTTTACTTATTTAATAAATCTTATATATTATTTTTTATTTATTTTGTCTTTCTTTATTTTATTTTATTTTGATTATTTATTAATTATTTAACATTACTTATGTATAATAAAAAATATTTTCTTTTATGTTAGTAATAATTTTTCATTTGTAACTAAAACGATTATATGTATGTATTGCTTGCAAATAAATATTTTCATTTAAAATAAAAAGTCTCTTAGACTAATTTTATTTTATTCATGTTCTGATATTCATAGAAAAGTACATATATTAATACAAAAAATATACGAAAAATATATAAAAATAAAAATTTTAATTTATATTGCCACTAAAGTCTCATCATAGTACTTTGTGATATATTTATTACTTTGTATTACAATATGATAAATAAAGTAGAAAATATATAAATATAATAAATAAAGTATATAAACAATATTAAATAAATAAGAATGTTAACAAAAATAAAAAAATATATATTAAATTAATAAAATGAAATAAATATGTGTGTAATTTGTAATTTTATATATATATTTGAGGTAAAGGGTAATTATTTTGATAAGGGTGGGATTTTTTTTTTTTTTTTTTTGTAATTTTGGGAGGGGGGAGAAGTAGTGCCCTAATAAATGAGTCTAAATCGTCTGTCTCATCAATTGTACTCCACTTCGTGTTCCACCAATCAAATTTGGACAACTAATATCTCTCATCAAATGAGAGAACAATTTGATTGGTGGAGTGTTAAAGTCAGAGTTCTCTCATTTAATGAGAGATATTAATTGTCCAAATTTGATTGGCGGAGCACGAAGTAGAGTACAATTGATGGAACAAAAGATTTGGACTCCTAATAAATATGTATGAATGATTTGATAGGATGATAAAATTAATTATTTCTTAGTATGTGGTTTAATAAATGATTAATGACACGTCATTAGAAAACAATTTTTTTCTTTCTTTCTTTGTAAAAATATCAATATCATTATTTGTTGTTTGAACAAATTATATTCGGTTTTGAAAAAAAAATAGTAGGGAAAATAGTGGTGTTGATGGTGTTTTCAGGCACTATGGTATTTAAAGCAGCACGACAGAGGCAAAAAGGTAAATCCCATTCTTGTTCAGGATCATTGATGATGACCCGACCCATAAAAAGCCAGCAGTAAGGGCCCGAGCACTTTGGAATAAGAGGCCGAGCACATTATGGTTACAGACCGACCACAACAGGAAGAGACCGAGCACTTTATGGTCAGCAACCGAGCACTTTGGTTCGAATGACCGAGCATTATCAGATCGACAGCATCATTCTCAGTTCAAAGAACCATTATGACCGACCATATGAAGACCGAGCATATGACAAGGCGTGCACCAGAAGATAAGACGTCATGTCCCTACGGGGTAAGGAGACATTCCTACCTTCATAAAGAATACTGATGAAACCAGTGTCCTAGAAGGATAAAAGGAATAGAGGTAGATTTGATTAGGAATCCTTGTGGGAAAAGGAGGTTGCTTCAATTAGGAAACCCCATACTAGAAGGAATCTGATTTCTTCACTATTATAAATAGAATGGTAGATTATGTGTAAGGGCATCAGAATCAAAACTTATAAAAAGCACAAGAGATATAAGTTTCAGCAATAAAAAGTATAGTCATGTTTGTATCTGTGGACGTAGGTCGGGTAAAAACCCGCCGAACCACGTTAAATCTCCTTGTTTGATTGGCGCATTATCTACCTTCTGCTAAGTTTGCTTTTGGTTTCCCCCATAACCAAACAAATTCACTATTGAGGGAGGATTACCTCGGGAGTGATATTCTCATATTGCCCTGAGACCAAAATCCACCGTCAACAAATGGGTTGGACGCCTTTTAGGTTAGGAGATATTTAGTTGGAGCTATATGTGGAGGCCTAATCCGTCTATGCTTAAGGTCGGCCATGGAGGTGGTATATCATGTGCCGGATGTATATGTCATCTCTCTCACAGCAGGCGGGCCCCATAATTATGTGGGGCCCATAAGCTGTGAGAGAGATGACATATACACCCGACACATAATATAATTTTCGTCAGCCATGACCTAACTATCATCTATCTCACGATTTTTTATTAATAATAATAATTTAATCCGTAACTTAAATAATTAGAAGAGGATAAAAAAATTCTAAAAATATCTTTGGAAAAAAGCTCTAAATAAAATGAATGTGCAATTTTAGTCTCAACCTGTTTTGTTTGATTTTTAAAGGAAGATAAAATGATTTAGGTTAAAGGAATTTGATCATGAATACAATTTTCTTTTAGGAGTTTAAAACAATAAGAACAAACAAAAGAAAAACAGAAACATGGTGCATATAGAATGAAAGCTAATTAGCAATTCATTCCATTTTTGAACAAGAATTAATGGCCAAAAAACTAATTTAAGAGTTGGATTGTCCATGTTTGAATTTTAAATTTATTCCCTTTTCTTATTTGTGTGAGATTTTCTTTAACACTCCTCTCACGTGCACGTGCATGTGCACATCAGTTTTTTGAATTGCATATTTGTTACTTAATTTTCTTTTTTCTTTTTTCTTTTTTCTTTTTTCTTTTTTATTTTATTTTGGAATGCTGGTATTCAGATGAAAAAATTATATGGTTAGGATCCATTCACTTGTTATATTTTAACAACAAATTGATAGGTCTCAATCAGTACAGTACAGCACAACAAACACAAATAAACAAGGAAAAAGTATTCTCTCTAGGTGAGAATAAACCACAATTTCATTAACTTTTTCTGCCTTTTTCATTGTCTTCTTCCAGATTTATACATCAAAGAAACAAGTGAATTGAAGATAGTGGTGGCCGACGTGTAGGGGATTTACCCAGCCACTACCCACGACTGAAGTCGTGCTAAACTACCCTAAAACCAACAAACCAGCAACTGAACCAGCAAATAAAAGGAAATAAAAGGAAATGATGCTGCAGAAGAAAATACGTGTTGACACAAGATAATTGGGCTTGGCCTTCTGACTTGAGTATTTCAGTCCACATAGCGTGAGTTGGGCCTTGGGGTCCGATAGGATCTTCTGGGCTTATCATTGCCCACCTCAGGAAGAGGATGCTTGTCTTCAAGCATCAGATGAGGAAATTGACGGCAAAGAGTATCCATGCACTCCCAGGTGGCTTCTTCGCGGGGTATATGCTGCCATTGTACCAAACTTTCTTTCATGAAGGCGTCGCCACGCTTAATCCACCGTGTATCAAGTATCTGTTGAGGCTCAAGTGGTATGACCCCATCATCAGTTAGTGGGGGTAAGTCAAGTGGGCTTATGGCTGGTGGGCCATTGTATGGTTTTAGCAACGATACATGGAATACGGGGTGAATACGAGCAGTAGGGGGCAGTTGCAGGCGGTATGCTACAGCTCCGATTTTCTCCAAAATTGGATAAGGTCCATAGTAGCGGCTGGAAAATTTGTGATGAGCCCGTTTGAAGACTGTTTGCTGGCGGTAGGGATGGAGCTTTAATAAGACTTGATCCCCAACTGCGAATTGGATATCCCGGCGCTTGGAATCGGCCTGTTGCTTCATTCGATTCATGGAGGTCCCTAAATTTTGTTTGAGTTGGTGGAGCAACTCATCACGATGCATGAGTGTTTGCTCCACGTCATGAACTGGGGAGAGGCCCATCGAATAGGCTGGGAGCAGGGGCGGAAGGCGGCCATAAAGAGCTTGGTAAGGTGTCATTTTCGTTGAGGCGTGGTAGGTGGTATTGTACCAGTACTCTGCCCAAGCGAGATAAGTACTCCATCTTCGGGGCCATTGGTGAACAAAGCAGCGTAAATATTGTTCGACACAGCGGTTGATGATGGAGCGTGGCATTCCATGGAGCGGAGCTGAGCATGAGTTTGGAGCCCGAAAGTTTGAAGAATTCTTGCCAGAACTTGCTGATGAAGATGGGGTCGCGATCACTGATGATGGAGCGTGGCATTCCATGGAGCTTGACGACTCCCTCAATAAAGTTTTCTGCCACAACCTTGGCTGTAAATGGGTGAGTTAAGGGGATAAAGTGGGCAAACTTACTGAGCCTATCGACAACTACTAGAATGGTGTCTTTGCCATGTGAAGTGGGTAACCCTTCAATGAAATCGAGAGTGATGTCCTCCCAAACCTGTGCAGGAATTGGTAAAGGCTGTAATAAACCCGCTGGTGCCATGGTCTCTGGTTTAGTGCGTTGACATACTTCGCAGTGCTGGACATACTCTTGAACTGCTTGGTGCATCTTGGGCCAATGGAACTGTTGTTGCAACCGTTTGTACGTTCGAAGGATACCTGAGTGCCCGCCAATTTTAGAATCGTGAACTTCGGATAACAATTTGGCTCGTAAGGATTGAGTTGCAGGTACCACAACCTTCCCCTTGTAAAGCAGCAACCCATCACGCCAGATCAAGTTGCTCTGAGAGGGATCCCCAGCCCTTTTTTCCAGGAGTTGCACATAGGGATCAGATTTAGAGGCGTCGCGGATCTGCTTCCAGATATCTACTTCTGAAAAATGAATAGTAGCCAATAACGGGCTCTCTTGTCGCCTAGATAAAGCATCTGCTGCCAAGTTGTCACGACCCGGTCGGAAGATGATTTCATAGTCGTACCCCAGTAACTTAGCCACCCATTTTTGCTGTTCCGGGGTTGCCACACGCTGATTCAAGAAAAATTTGAGGCTCTGGTGGTCGGTTTTGATGTAGAATTTGCGGCCCAATAAATATGGTCTCCACACTCGTATGGCTTCCACGATGGCGAGCATTTCCTTTGCGTAGACGGACCACGTTTGCTTAGTGATTCCCAAGGCTCGACTCATATAGGCAATCGGTCTATGTTGTTGAGTTAGGACAGCACCGATTCCGTTACCTGATGCATCTGTTTCAATGGTGAAAGATTCAGTAAAGTTTGGCATGGCTAGTGTGGGGGTTGATGTCATGGCGTGTTTCAAAGCTAAGAAGGCTGCTTCTGCTTCTTCAGTCCATTGGAACTGCCCCTTCTTTAAGAGGTTAGTTAAAGGTCGAGCTATGAGTCCATACCCTGAGACGAACTTGCGGTAGTAGCCAGTGAGGCCTAAGAACCCACGGAGTTCGGTGACGTTGGAGGGTCTTGGCCAATCAACCATGGCTGCAATTTTCCTGTCATCAACTTTGACTCCACGGTTTGTAATTATGTGGCCCAAATATTCTAGCTCTTGTTTTCCAAATGCAAATTTGCTCATCTTAACATATAACTGGTGTTGTCAGAGGATGGCTAATGTAAGCTGGACATGCTCCAAGTGCTGCTCCCATGTCGGACTGTAAATCAAAATATCGTCAAAAAACACCAATATGAACTGCCGTAAATACTGTCGAAAAATCGAGTTCATTATTGCTTGGAAGGTAGATGGTGCGTTGCATAGCCCAAATGGCATAACCAAGTATTCATAGTGGCCATTGTGAGTGCGAAAAGCGGTTTTTGGAATGTCATGGTTGCTAACTCGTATTTGGTGGTATCCGACCTTGAGATCCAACTTAGTGAAAAATGCAGCTCCGTATAACTCATCAAGCATATCATCCACTGTTGGAATTGGAAAGCGATCCTTTATGGTGGCTGTGTTTAATGCCCGGTAGTCTGTGCAAAATCGCCAGGTGCCATCTTTTTTCTTCACTAGCAGTACTGGAGAGGAGAATGGGCTGGTGCTTGGACGGATTAGCCCTGCATTGAGCATTTCTTGAACTTGATTCTCAATCTCTGTTTTTTGGAAATATGCATATCTATATGGCCTCACATTAATAGCTTCGGTTCCATCTTTGAGTGGTATTTGGTGACTGATCTCGCGTTCTGGTGGTAAGCTGGTAGGCTCGGCGAAGACATCTGAATATTCCTCCAGCAATGCCTGCATATCCGACGAGAGTTCCCCATTATTCTGTTGTCCTTCGAGCTGAAAGTATAGAGCAAACACAGCTTGTCCCTGTCGATAATCCTTAGCGACGCCCTGCACTGTGGTGTCTTGGATCGGTGAGATTTCAATTCCCTGGAGTTTCTTAGGCTGTTGCTCCCAAATGAAGTCCATAGTTTGTTCCTTCCAATCACAAACTACTGAACCCAATGTCTCCAACCACTGAATTCCTAGCACCATATCCAAACCATTTAAGGGCACAGAAAAGAAATCGAGGTGGAACTCATTACCTTGGAGGTTAACCATCAGCTTCTCATATTTCCCTTTACAAAATAATCTTTCTCCGTTGGCAACTCGGACAGTAAACGGTGTTGTGGGTTTCACGGGCAGACGAAGCATTTCGGCTATTTGATCACTGATGAAGTTATGAGTGGATCCACTATCGATTAAGGCAACCACCTCATGTGCTCCAATAATTGCCTTAATTCGCATTGTCCTTGGTACTGTCCACCCCGTTAGTGCATGTAGAGTGATCTCAGGCTCCTTTCTAATGTCATTTTCCTCAGTCTCGGATATTTCACTTGTTGTGTTTACCGCTCCTATGTCCCCTGGTGCTTCATTATCCTGTATACAGCCCTCAAGGAGCATCAACTGTGGCGCTTGACACTTGTGTCCAGGGGTGAACCTTTCATTGCAATTGAAACATAATCCTTGAGCTCTACGTTTCTGCATCTCATCCCATGATAGCCGTTTGATTGTCGCTTGTGTGGAACCCATAGGAGGGTTGGTGTTACTTGCAGGAACGGAAGTTCGTAAGGCATTTGGTCGTGCGAATCGTCTCTGTCTCGCAAGTTGATCGTCCCTCATTTTTGCCAAGCTAATTGCCTCTTTCACCGATTGAGGCTTGAACATTCTTATTCCGTTAGCCACCTCTGGTTTCAAGCCTCCCATGAATGTACCCACGAGAGCCTTCTGGGTCCATCCCCGAACTCTATTCCCAAGCCGTTCAAATTCTCGTTGATAGTCTCGCAACGTTCCTGTCTGTCTCACTCGAGATAGTGCTTCATCGAAGTCTTCAGAATCAGGGGGGCCAAATTGAGCCCTTACTTCATCTTCGAAGGTCTCCCACGATATGATCTTCTGCTCTTCTGCTAATGCTTTTCGAAACCACTGCCACCATTGATTCGCCTCGCCTTCGAGGTGGAACGAAGCCAAACACACCTGCTGATCATTAGCTATCTCTTGAAATTCGAAGAACTGTTCCACTCGATTGAGCCATTCCGTCGGGTCATCTCCAGAAAACTTTGGGAATTCCAACTTTGCAAACTTGGAAGAAAAGTGCCGACTGTTCTCTCCGGTGTCTCGATCGGTCCGGTGGGATCCTTCACGCTGAAAATTATTATGGCTAGGCGATCCCCCTGCTTGAGACGACTGCTTCAGATAGTTTTGCAATGGTGTCTTCTAGTCGTTGGATTTTGTCAGTGATTCCCACTTCCATTCGCTGCATTCCATCTTGAACTCTCCCAAGCCCTTCCTCTAGAAGCTCGATCCGTTCTTTGTTTGTCGTCATGAGCCTACTCTGATACCAATGATAGGTCCCAATTAGTACAGCACAACAAACACAAGTAAACAAGGAAAAAGTATTCTCTCTGGGTGAGAATAAACCACAATTTCATTAACTTTTTCTGCCTTTTTCATTGTCTTCTTCCAGATTTATACATCAAAGAAACAAGTGAATTGAAGATAGTGGTGGCCGACGTGTAGGGGATTTACCCAGCCACTACCCACGACTGAAGTCGTGCTAAACTACCCTAAAACAAACAAACCAGCAAATAAAAGGAAATAAAAGGAAATGATGCTGCAGAAGAAAATACGTGCTGAAACAAGATAAATGGGCTTGGCCTTCTGACTTGAGTATTTCAGTCCACATAGCGTGAGTTGGGCCTTGGGGTCCGATAGGATCTTCTGGGCTTATCACAAATCACCAACATTTATTTACTTGGGTAAAAACTCAACAATCGGATGGATCATGGAACTTTATGTCTCATATTGAAACTTATTAAGAGTGAAGAAATGGCATAATATTTTTTTGCATAAAAATAAACACTTTCAAAACAGCATTTGGTTTTGAGTCTTAATAGAGATAAAAAAAAAAATTAAAATTAAAATTCTATTTGGATTTACTCATCCCCTTACCTAACAAAAAAATATGAATTTTAATATTTTAAACAGAAAAATTCTTAGGTGCTCCTACATCACCATTGGTAAGGACACATCATGTGAACTCATTTTTGAAACCTCCTTTTATAAGGGAATATTATTCATGGGTTTATATTATCATTTATAACAAATCATGTGAGATTTGGGATCCAAATGCTCTACCATACTTGGCAACTGACATCAACTACAACCCGTCGTATTAAATTGAGTGACTTCATTGATACAACCCAAATGATTAAAAAAGACGTAACTAAAACTTACCTTAAAAATTCGATTTATAAAGGAAGGTTATCCAAGTTTATATTCTCATTTATATTATTATATTTTATACAACCACTATCAAAAGATCATCCATAACATATTATTGTATACACACTTATCACTAAATTTACAATCGTCTATATTCAAAGACTCATTATACATTATGGTAAATGTATCAATCTTGAGGTAGATACAAATTTTTTTTTAAAATATATAAATAAACAAAAAGGCAGAAGAAGAAGAAGAAGAAAAGAATTATGCTTAATCGGGTAAATGTTTCAAGTCACTAGGACTTTATCAGATATCATCCATTACATTTGTGTCATATTATAGGGTCAGCACCAACCTACAGAAAATTACAAACCAATATAAAAGATGCATTTACAGCTCTGATAATATTATTATATAAGATGGCAAAGATGAGCTGATGATGTTCATTCACATGGATTGCACACACTAATACTAAAAGTTACCCAGTACATACACAGAGATAGGCCTTCTGTCACTTCTCTTCATCCATTAAATTTGTGTCATCACCTGGAAGTGCTTCCTTTCATTGCCTCTCCGCTTGTTTCTACCGGGTTGTCATCAGCAGATTTAGGGTCACCAGCATTGAGCTGCTGTTTTTTGCTTACGGAGAATATCAGCTTCCTGTCTTTAAGTATCAACTTTGTGGGGGAGTTTCGATCATCCCCTTTTGGACTGCTCTCTTTCTCGGGTACATCAGCCTTGGATTCATCTGCGTTGATAGGTTTGTCAAGTGTAGCACGATCAGGAGAATCACTACCGGGTTTTTTCGCCTTTGCTTTAGATGCACTAGCGGAAAATGTATGCCTAGGAATCCATTTGAAGATTTAGTTAAGAGGCAAAAATACCAAATGCAGATCATAATTGATCCAAGTTCACAGACCAACCTTTTCAAGGCCGAGGCTCTCACTTCTTTGACTAGCTCAAGCTCGATTTCTTCTTCTTCTTTCTTGGGCAGTCTGCTCAGATTATACAGAACAGAAAAATGTCGAAGATCAAACAGAATATAAAGAATTGACCATTGCATAATCTATATGTAATACAACCATCTATGATTATAGACGATGAGTCCACCAGATATCTAAACCCCAAACATGTTTAAGATGTTTCTTACTGACAGCCACATGAAGTCACATTGGCAGTACCAACCATAACAGATCAGAAACAGGACAACCATAACCTATAGTATAAGCTTTAGATGTTTCTTAACTGACAGCATAAGTCGGAAAAATTTTCATCCCAGTCCTTGATGAGACTTTTTCCCACGGAAAAACAATATTCTTATGATAAACTAGATGGCAAAAGAGTAGCAAATCCCCAAATTTAAAAATGTTGAAAATGGAAAATATTGTAAATGTACATATTTGTATTCAACGTAGCCCTTCTAACAGAACGATTTCACCAAGGGAAAAATATTGGCAGTAAAGAACGAACTTACATATAAGATGAAGTGTCATGTTTTAGCACATCAGTTTCTTGCCCCTGTTTATGGTATCAGCATGACATGCAGGAATTACTAAATAATACATCAAACAAGAAGAAAATGAAATTATAAATGGAGCAAAATTCTCACCGCTGCTGACAAAACACCACCTTTAATCAGTTCCCAGCATTCTTTTTTGAGATTCAATATCTCTTCATCTCCGTCATCATACAATATCTATCCAAGAAGCCACCACAACAGATATTTAATTACTCAGAAGACAATAAACAAGAATCAGTTAAGAACGAGTAATGTTTCACAGAGACCAAAGGCTCCAGTCTTACCAAGTGCTTCTTTTTGATGCGATCATAGGAATCAACAACACCTTTGTAAAACCTACATTGGCAGAAAATGATTATGAGAAACATAAATGGGAGTTTTTGCCACTCTCTTATAGATGTTCCTTGAAAAGATAATGAAAGTTACAGACAAACTAAAATCAGAGTATCAAATTCTAATATTGACATATACTTGGCAAATGATCTTATACAGGCAAAAAGTGATATTTAGGTCCCTTGGGCAGCTTTGGAAGTTTTGGAAACCCACACTTGGCCACATATAAAGCATGTGCTAACTAAAGTGACATTTCTAAGTCAATTTGCCTCCACAGCCAATATTCCTCTTCATTTGTTGACATGCTGTTGGAGTCATCATATGCAATACTATCACTGGGCAGTTACCGCACCTAAAGTTTCAGTTTCACCATGTCCAAATAGTAGTCCTTTCTTTTACAAGAACTTTCATTTAAATATCAGATACCCATGTTAGAAAGGAAAAGGGGCATGATTGCTCTTGATCGGCAAAAACCTAAAGCAAACATGTAAAAGTATTCGATCAGGCTCCTTTTTTAAATTGATCAGGAGTTGGAGATTCCCATCAATCATAGAATATAACTTTATCAAGGCATACCAGAATTTGTCAGTGCAAAATCCAGTAAACACAATAAACTTATCAAGACCATTTAATCATCAAACTATTTATCATGAATATAATTCAACAGAAAATCAAACTAGAAGTACTTAAGTACTCACGTCCTGTCCATTGGCCACCAAACCTTTATTCTGCTACCAACCAATTGCTCACCAAGATCAGGGGTTTTAGAAGCCTGAATACGAGTAATAAAAAGTAAAAACTCAATAAAGAAATAAGCTATAGAACATGGGAACAAGCTTAACAAGAGAATAAAGAGGGAGAATGGTAAAGCAAACAAAATAACACCATCTAGAAGCAGAACCTCTAAGGAGTTTTTATAAGCAATCTACAAATTAACAAGTATAATTAAACAAATATTTCTAAGCAACCAAGTGGTGCAGCTTCCCAGACATCTTAAGTGAAATCCTGAGCTTCGATAAATGAATAACCTTCAACCAATAATGATTAAAGAAACAAGACAAATTGAAAAAGAGCACTGCCATACATATGTAGACAGACTAATTTACTATATTTATTGAGATTTTAACAACCGATTCTGAGGAAAAAATAATATTAACTACCAAATGATGGAGATACGGCGATGCCAATATTGCTCTCTAATGGCATCTTCTCCAGTGTGTTTTGGCTCCAAAACTACATAGAGGTACTGACTCTAAATGATCCAGCTGGCTTACACCAAAAGCCACATCAGGCAACTGTTTTCTGACTACTCAACGTGAAGGTCAACAAATTGCAAAAGGCTGATATTGTCAAGCCACAACATAATTGTTAGCACCCTTTACTAGTTGAGGCGCACAACATTGGATGTAAGTATAGAAATTTTTTTCCTAGACATTGCAGTAAATACCAATGGACTTGGAAGCAATCCTATAGTTTCGCCATCAATACCAAAACCAGGGAATAGGCATATCAGTGTCTCTCACAAACTTGGCACACAGATAATCAGCTCTCAAAACTCCTAGTCCTTATAAAATTTCAATGCGGTGATTTTCATACAGATTATGACAATAGAATGATACATGGAGGCAGATAATTCTGTATGTATCAGTCTTGTCACAGACTCACAGTATGCTTTCATGTTTCATAAAACCAATTAATTACCAAAACTTCTAGCTGGTTAATTGAATGTTAATCTATTCTTCACTTAGATTATTAACAACCATTCAAGGCAGCGATGTCTACAGAACCCATAAACAATGGGAAAGTAAAAACAGATTAAATTCAGCCAGTAAATTAGGGGAACTAAATAGCATATATACCACCTGATATAATTCTCAATAGTGATATATGAATAGCAATGTTGACAATCAACCAAGTTTATTTGATGCGTACTTCTTTATTGTACAAAGAAGAAAGAAAACAAAAGGGAAATAGGTAAGAAAACATCACAGACCCGCATGTAAGTTGCAATCTATAGGGCAGAAAGAAAAAAAAACATACCATTTCCTTCCCAGCAGTATGCTTCCTTTTGACTCCTGGTTTAGGAGTTTCCTTAGAGTGATTTCCATCAGATAATCTAGCTCCAACCTTAGAAATCACCTTCTTCTATGCAGTTCACAAGATCGGTATAGAATGTGAAAACATAAATCACAAGTATTTATCAAACACCCGATGGGATTAAGAACATATTCTTATCCACCCATTAGTAACAAGTTCTATAGCAAAATAATAAAAATGACAAACTTATACCTCTTCCTTCCCAGAAGTATGCTTCTTCTTGAATTCTGTTTTCGGAGTTTCCTCTGAGTGATTTACATCTCTATTAGATGATTTAGCTGCAGCCACAGAAATCATCTTTTTCTACACAATTCATGAGTAGAATATAATAAGAAAACTTATATCACAACAAGAAGAAATGTCCAAGGGAATAGGAAGACACTACTGATCCACCAATATTTACAACTTATGCAATAATATAACAAATGCATACCTCTTTCTTTCCAGCAGAATGCTTTTTCTTGACTTCTGACTTAGGAGTTTGCTCGGAGCAATATCCATCTCCTTCAGATGATTTTGCTGGAGCCATAGAAATCATCTTCTTCTATACAGTTCATAAGAGTGGAAGACAACATGAGTACTTATATCGCTATACACGTTTATTGAACACCCCAAGGGATGAGGAATCAACCAATAAGTTAGAAGTTGTATGGAAAAAATATATAAATTATAACACCATAGTAATAATAAAACAATCTCATACCTCTTCCTTTCCGGTGGAATGTTTATTCTTCACTTCTGTTTTAGGAGTGTCCTCTGAGACATTTCCATCTCTGCTTGGTGATTTAACGGCAGTCTTAGAAATCTTCTTCTTCTTCTATATACAGTAATTGACAAGAGGACAACATTAAATGAGAGCTTCTGCCAGAACAAATAATTATACTGGTCAAATATGACTTGAAAAGAATAAAAAATCTTCTCTCATTTCATACCTTAGCACCAGAAACACTTTGAGCTGAGTTAGCAACAACCAAACTCCCTTTCTTATTATCCTTCTGAACTGACGATCCATCATCATGGAAACTCCTTCCCCTTTTCTTTGTAACTGACAGTTGCGATGGTTTTTCCTTGAGCTCACTTGGAACCTCAGCTTCCTTCTTTGAAACTCCATATCCAGGAGGTCGACTTATCTCCTCATTAGTCTTTGAGTGCTTACGTCGTTTTAATTCCGTGTCAGATTTGTCTTCAGCCTCCTTTTTCAAACTGAAATCTGCAGAACCTGAGGCTTTCTCCTCAACTCGGGTACTCAGGCTTATTGACAAGGAATTAGTATCAGCATCTCGATTCACTGTGCTTCCTTGTTTCTTTGACCAGCTCCTTCTACGGTGGCTTACATCGGGAAGGCCAAATTTTGGTGATGCGGAAGTAGGGTCAACCAACATTTTATCTGTCAAGTGTATAGCTTCTTTCTTGGAATCTTGGTTTACAGGAGGTGAACAATCAACTCCCTTATCATGCGACTTTCTGCGACCAGATACTTTGGCAGATTTTCTTCCAATACAAATCCAAGGATGGTCATAGCTTTCCCCTGGGTTCATCAAAGAATTAGGTTTTCGACCCCTTTTCTTTGGAGCACTCTCTGGCTTAACTTCTGAATTCATATTCCTCTCAGAGTCCAAAGTATTAGGTCCAGCACTACATCTTGCATCAACACTTTGGGAATGTTCAACTTGAGAGCACCGCTCCAATATATTTGAGAGCTTATCTTTAACAACAGAGTCCTCATTTCCACTTGGAGCAGTTCCATTGCTTGTCACTGACTTAGATATACCATCCGCATTGTGTAAAACTTCTCCAAGACAAAGAGGATCGGGTTCCTTAGTTGCCTGATCAACAGAACAAACAAAAGTTCAAAGAATTCAAAAAGGATTATTTTGAATATGATGACAATGTAAAACAAATAAATAAGTAAATAAAGACTTGATATCTTTGAGAAAAATGTCATCATCACAGGATCACTTCAATCTGCGCTATGGCCATCTGATCTGCCAGAGGCATGCTAATGCAATCAAACAAAACTTCTGACCTAAGATCATGATTACGTCAACAGAGACTGCTCTAACTTCCAGCTTGCTATGCACACAGCATATCATATGCCAGAAGTTAGTATGGCTTTCCAGGAAATTTTGATTGACACAGCTAAGACATGAGAAATTACAACCAGAATAAACACCTGATTCATGATCACAATAAAATGTCCACTTTAAACCAAATCTGCCAACTTTTCCAAAGAAATGACGTGGTAAAACAGCATGGCTGATCCAAAGAAACCTGATCTGCGGAATAACTTTATCATGAGTGTCAAAACATAGTGATGAAATAGCAAGACAGCTAGCTGGCTGAGCTTTGAACAAATAGGCCATTAGTGAATAGTGAATCCATTCTCAATTTCTTCTCTTTTTTTCCCATTGAAGAAAATCTACATGACACTTGATTCAGCAAAAGAGAGAAAGAGATCCCCTTTTTTTTCCAGAAGGAACCAATAAAACCCCTATTGATGATAAAAGATTCAAGAAGGTGAACATGCGGTACAGAAAAGCAAGGAAAAAACACTTTAAACTCTTACGAATGGAAGAAAATACCATAACTGGGGGGGTACTGATGCAGTGGGACTACCTAACTCCATGTGTTTGAGTATTCAAACTTCAAACACACGCACACATGAGATAAAAACATCAACACACCAAAAGCAAATGTTCACAAGATCCTTCAGTTGTCTTCCTCGCAATTATATTACAAGGACATTTGGCTGAAGACATCGTATCCGAACTTTTGAGCTGTCCTGGCATGGATACTGCTCCATTCTAGATACGTCCTTTACATTTTATTAACATCATCAGTGCAATTTAAAATGTTAGTATCTTTCAATCTCATTCGCGGAAGTTCATTTTATCAATGAAAGCCTCTCTAGCTGACAACCTTTCTCGAGATTATCTGCATCTTGAAAATTGAATATTAAGAAAACATGTCGATCCTACATTGAGTATGTCCAAGTCGAAAGGCAGAAAATCTAGGAAATTACAGAAGAGAGACTGCAGGAAAATGTGGAAATGTGAAACAGAAACCTTTCCAAGTTCAAACCAGTTTCTATATTTTGTTTTTTTGTCCAAAAATCAAGAGACTGAAGGAGTCCAAATGTAAGCAGTAAGAATTGAAATTAACTTTATGAACTTAATAAAGACACAAACTTCAAGGTTATAAAAGATGTAGTGCCAAATATATGTTGTACCCACTCCATGTATGCTATTGCATGATAGTAAGACAATATCACATAGAAAACCAGTCACATGCAATAATGATACTGATACATATAAACTGAAGATAAACATACCAACGGTTTCTCAGAACCAATGAGATGACCATGCGGGGGGTTTTCATCTCCACTTCCACATATACTGGCAACTATCTCAGCATAATCGTCCAGTGCAATGCCTTTAGACTGCACTGCTTCCTTCAGATTGGTTTTAAGCTTAGCAGCACAATTAGTAAAAACTCTCTCTCCTAGCTTCCAAGAAATAGGAGAGACATCCTGAAACAATAAAGAAACCAGATTAACAAAATACCAAAGAACTAATTATAACTATGAGATCAATAAAATTATAAAGTCGACTACCTGATTCTCCTTTCTCACACTAGCCAAAAGAATACTGAGAAGATCCCCGGAAACATCTTCACTTTCATCGATGACCAGGGTCATAATTGTTTCCATGGCCGAAAATACAGCATGCGGGTGGTTGGACCTTAAATTCAGGAGGAAAAAAATGCCATTAATTCTGAATCGTATACAGAAGATAGTTGCAGTTAGTAATAAATGAAGCGGTTCATCAAGATTTCGGCTATTAAAGGATGTCCCAACACACAAGACTTCCCACACTATGGGATCTGGGGGGATAAAATGTGTACACGGCTTTAACCTAGCTTTCTTGCAAAGAGGATGTTTCCATAACTCGAACAATAAAATGAAAGGCAAACAATATTTCATTTTACTACGTGTACCGAATGTGTTGAAAACATCGTAACAAACAATTTCAATGGTGCCATCCTTCTCTCTAGACTACGGGTTCAGTTACAAACCACCCTGACTACCAATCTATAATGTTCTAAAGACAATGTGCACTGGTGGAAGCTGAAACACTCATCTCAAATGTATTCAGGAAGAACTATGACACCAAGTTACCCTTGCATTTGAATGTCGTATAATATGCCACCTTTTCATTGCCAAGACAATTGCCACCACAATTAGAAGTAAGCAGCTTCTCCTAACTTTGTTTCTTTAAAAAATACATGGTGGCTACTACTGTATATGAATTATGTTCTTAATCCACAAGAAAAGATGATATTTTGATATGACAGTGCTCCCATGCGAACATGCTATTATCAGTAATGATTTTAAACAGCTTAATAAGACAATGACCCTGAATACAAATTCCAGCCACTATAGTAGCTGTGTAGCACGGGTAACCTATGCTGTCAAAGGCACTAAGCGGCGTTTGGACGAGTTTTTCAAACAACCGCTTAGGCGCGGCTATAGGTGTTTTAAGTTATGACTCTTTATATATTAGATAAAATTCTACATGTTTGACTAGTCAACCAGCCATTGACTGGTGTCGCCTTGGGCAACGCTCAAGGTTGTTAAAGGCGAGAGGCGCACCGAGGCGATCAGAGCCAGAAAAGCGAGGCGCGAGGCGCGGGGCGAGAGGCGCGCGCCTCACAGACACGAGGCGCACATATATTAATAATAATTTTAAATTTGTAATATATGCATCATTTACTTGTAAATTTGTAATATATGCATAATTTTACATTTGTAATATGAGCCTCCAGATTCCATTCTATACAAACAATAAATATTCAATCAACTACTAAACAATTACATGTTTAATTTTATAAAAAAAAAATCAAGAACGAACGTCCTAATTTCATTTCGGCAAAAAGCAAACTAATCACTAATTTACAATTTACGAAAGAAATCATTTCAATGAAAACTTAATAATAATTCAAACAGGATGCTAATGGCCTGATGGAAAAAAAAAAACAAAAAACAAAGAACATAATAGAAAGAATAAAAACAAACGAAGAAAAGAAACTGAATACAATTATACAAAGAGGAAAATTTCAGAAACTGAGGAAAAAAAATCAGAGATGAGAGAACAGAAATGAAGAAACTGGAATAGAAGAAGAAGGAAAACAATTATGCAAAGAAGAAAAGTTAAGAAACTGTGACAAAAAAAAAAACAGAGAACATAAAAGAAAAAAGTGGAATCGCAGAAGAAGAAATACCTTGGTGTCGTCGCCGGTGGAGGAATCATCGTCGGTCACGTCGTCGACGGTAGTGGTCGTCGGTGATAGTAGCTGGAGGTAGAAACTGAAGAGAAGAATGAAGTCGCAGTCGCAGAGGCAGAGAACTAATCTAGGTTTTCCAATTTCAATTAAACTTAATTAATGATTTTTTCCCCATGAGGCGCTCGCATCACAGGGCCTCTCGCATCATCGCGCCTTATGCGCCTCAGACCGCCTCTTCGTGCCTCACTGGAATCGCCTCGCCTCAGCTCCGTTGAAGCGCACACGCCATCACCTCGTGCGCCCCTCGCATCGAGGCGCGCCTCTAACAACGCTGGTGCCAGCGCTTAGGTGACGCTTGGGTGGGTTGAACTGTTAGCGTATTTGCGGTTTTGCCGGATAGCGCAGCGAAAAGTGAAAAATCAGATTTTTTGAATTTCAAAAATTTTCTTTACACTATTAAAATAAACTATTTATTTTAATATTGAATCTCAAATCAAATTTGAAAATTTCCAAAATACTCTATTGCCGAAAATAGCCTAAAATACAAATTTTTTGCATTTTACTCATTTTAGTCCAAAAGTCTCAAAATCACATTTAAGTGTTTCCAAAACACTACTAAAATGATTAATATAATTCTTATATATTAATTTAATCCATATAATGAAAAGCCCCAATTTAGTATTAAGCATAAACCCTAAAAAATTCAATTAATCAAATTTCACCAAATTGACTTTCAATCTAGCTTTAGCCTTTAGAATAATCTTTCCAACATTCTTAAAGTCTCATCACATCCAAAAATACTCAAGAATAATTCTAGGATTCCATAGAGTGGCATAGGAACTCTAGAATGGCAACTTAAATTTTCTAGAGAAAATTGAACTCTAATAACCATTACTAAGCTCAAAGTTTCATCACACATGCATATATTCTTCCCAACAAGCATCCAACAAGCAAAACCCAAATTCAAGAGAAGAGAAAATCAAATATACATCTCATGTATTCTCAACAAAGCAAAAGAAACAATTTCCTAGCTCAAAGATTAAGAAACTTACCTTAAACTTCCAAAATCTTTAAGCTTAAAACTTGAATTTGATCTCACCAATTTTTCTTCTCTTTTAGGGTTTTTCAATTTGGTCTCTTGTTGTTCAATTATGAAAGAAAGGGAACAATCCCCTTTTTATTATGTAGTGGCCAAAAATGGCCCAAGGGAGAGAAAAAATAATTTTTTATTTTGAAACCATTTCAAGAAAAAAATATCTCATCCCACTAATATTCAAAAAAAGCCACATGTCACCATTTAAATGTATAACACATCTCATTTACATAAAAGACATATACTTATATATTTAAAATACATTTATTTAAAGAATTAATTAATTAACATTTAATCAATTAATTCATTTAATTAAATATATAATGTATTTCTACATTTATACTAAATGATAAAATACATTCATGATTAACATGTGTTTCAAATTCATTTGGTAATTAATTAATGCATATCTAATCAAATTATGTATCTAATACATATACACATTAACTTGGGAAATTACCGAATGTCTCCGCATGTGTAATTTTCGTTTAACTGATAAATGATTTCCGAATAATCAATATTATTCGTTATAAGTCGCCCTAGTGCTCTACGAGTATTTTTTATTATGTGAGACTCTCTAAGTTCAGGTATATCTGTCACGGAATCCAATCCCGTGTCAAATAATTTACACAATCATAAATTATGACGATCACGGATATTCTCGTTGAACTATACAAGTTGAGATCTTCGCATACGTATAATCCTTCCTTCATAGGTATCCGGATAAATACCAGAGACAGAGATATTATCGTCAAATCTCATAAGGTATAATCTCATCGACGTATAGATCCGCGATTTCTCAATAACACTCAGAACTCATTTCCGAGTGTACCATGGCCATGGATTTGATAAATCACAATCTCATGAATTGGATAACTAAATCCTCTACGCAGGACTGACGGATCCTCTCTGGATACATTACCGAATATCATGAGCATCAGTCCACACCCAATGAACAGGCGGAGGTCTAACCTAAAAAGGTCGAAAACGTGACAGCCATCAAAGTGTGGAAAATAACTCATATATCCACCGTGGTATCTCAAGTCAAAAGACCATTATGCTACTAAACTCGAGAAGATTCCTATTGACACAAGCGTACCATCTATTAGGAATCTTCGGTGAGTCATTCAGTGCTCATCCGCTATGAACACCTACATCTTTATACGAGTCTCCCTCAGTGTTGTTAGAGGCGCTGAGAGGCGCGCATCGATGCGAGGGGCGCAAGAGGCGACAGCTTGTGCGCATCAGGAGGGTTGAGGCGACGCGATTCCGATGAGGCGAGATGGGGCGTGATGAAGCGCATGAAGCGCAGGAGGCGTGAGGCGCCGTGATGCGAGCGCATCATGGAGAAATCGAGTATTTAAGATGAAAATCAGAAACCCTAAATTCTTTTGAAACTGCAACCTCTGTTTCTATCCTCTGCAGACGACGACCACCACAGACGACTCGACCGACGACGACTCCACCTCCGGCGACGACACGAAGGTTTTTATCCTCTGTTTCTGACTTTCTTCTTTTTTTTCGTCATTCGTCTCTGTTTCTGATTTCTTCTTTTTCGTCTATGTTTTCGATTTCTTCTTTTTTCTTCTCTCTTTCTGATTTCTTCTTGTTTCTTCTCTTTTTCTGATTTCTTCTTTTTTCTTCTCTCTTTCTGATTTCTTCTTTTTTCTTCTCTCTTTCTGATTTCTTCTTTTTTCTTCTCTCTTTCTGACTTTCTTCTTTTTTCTTCTCAGTTTCTTTACAATTTACATACATGTGAATGTAGTGACCTAATGCTAGTTAGCAGAGACGCCCTGATATCATAGTGGAATTACAGCAAATGCTGGTTGTGAGATATCATTTTTCTTGTATTAATTATGTCAATAAGTGGTTCCCGGTAGAAGATAAATTACTGTGTCACACATAGAGCTTTTTGTGAGTTGTGATTTCATATTCCTTGAGCGGTTCGCTGTTTTGTTTAGTTTATTTGTGAATCGTCGTGATTGCTTGCTCAAGCCTCAAAGGCCAAAGCTTTAACTTCTCTGCTTGTTATCTCTAGTTGTTTGCTTGATTTTTTTATAAAATTAAACATGTAATTGTGTAATACTTGATTTTTTATTTATTGTTTGTATAGAATGGAATCTAGTGGAGGCTCATGCAAAAGTAGAAAAACCGATCCCGCTTGGAAATATTTTAATACTTGTTGTTTTTCCTTTTCATGAACTTAACTATGTTAAGAATATGATGATGGTGTTTCTTTTGACTAAATACTTTATGATGATGCTTTTTTTCTTGAATTTGAAGTTTTTTAATTATGCATTTTGTCAAGTATTATGAATATGACAAGTATATTTAATATAAAAGTAGAGTATATATGAAAAAAATTACTATCTATTTATTAATTTTTTTACATTTACAAGTAAATAATGCATTTACAAATTTAAAATTATTATTAATAGATGTGCGCCTCGTGTCTGTGAGGCGCGCGCCTCTCGCCCTGCACCTCGCGCCTCGCTTTTCTGGCTCTGATCGCCTCGGTGCGCCTCTCGCCTTTAACAACCCTGGTCTCCCTAGACTCGTGGCTCACTGAGATAAACCACTGGAATCTAATATTCCAATATACACACCAACCGGTCTCCCGGATTTACTTACGAACCAAGAATGTAAACCTTGACCAGGAACAATTTAAGAATGATACTGTTATAACATTTCCGATGTCAATTGCGACGCTTTTGCAATTACGTTATAACTTAATCATTCATAGATCTTGTACGTCTTTACCATTTAAAAGATAATATATCAACGAAACTGTATATTTTATTCATAACAAAAAATTGTTCATACACGTAAGGAAAATACATGAGAAATCGGCACGCCGAGTACCAACTCCAACATAAACTACCAAAACGCTTGCCCCTACCGCCTTTGACAACATTGAACTCTTACCTAGTAACTACAGCTTTTAGATCAAATGGTAACATAATGGATCCAAAAAAAAAAAAAAAAAACATGTTGCCTGAGAGTCAAGTGAGCAACTCTACCAAACATACAAGATACTTGGCAAATATTAATTTTGTTCCAGCCATCATAATTCCATATGTTGAATAATTCAAAATTGAATATTATGGTCCCAATTTCCCATTAGTTGAATAAGTTTGTACAGGCTATGGATGATTCCTAATGAAAATCAAGAGATGTTATATAATAACTATAACTTCCAATCAAGCTTATACCTAAACAAGTCAATGATTTTTTATAGCAATTTCTAGAAGTTGGCAATAGTTCTAACCATGGAGACAATTAAATATATAAGCAACAAGACAATGAGAGAAACCGAAAACATCACTGATAAGGAGATTACCTGATGACTTTTAGGAAATGTCGAAACATCTCAATGACTAATTTGTTGCAGTCAAGGTCTAACATCAGCAAGCATGATCTGACCTTAGCAACAGTGTCAAGGATGGAAAGTGCCTTCATATAATAGCGACCAGATACATGGGACAAATTTTCAAAAGCTGCTACAGTCAGTTGAAATATTTCCTGTGCACCAAGAAATTGGAAAACAGTCAACCTAAAAATCTGGGAAAAATCATCTGACTGCATAAGTTGAAGACATTTCATTGCATTAGAGACTACTATAATATGCCATATTGGTGAAGATATGAGAACTGATCTGATATTAGAATGAGTACTTTCATAAGGTCATCATCATAGGGAGACTCCGGTGCTGTTATTCTGGTAATCTCATTAAGGCAAGATGTTACTGACAACCTCACATCCATGTCTGAGTGCATCAAGAGATCATTTGCAATTAATGCCTTCATTGTGGGTAGAATAGCATCTTGCATGGGTCTTGATGGTGCTTGCTCCACATTTGCAAGCAAGTGCTCAACTTTCTAGAGACAGAACCAAAAAGATATAATCGTTATATGAAGCCACATAATGAAGCAGTTAAGAATTGGGCAAAGAAAGGGTAATTTTTCAGAACTAAAAAAGAGTCAAGAATACATGTAGGACAAAACACAGAAACAATGACTCGAAAATAAAAATTACAAATAAGCTATGTCTAAACAAAAAACATACATATCAAGAGCTTGAGCTAAAACTTGAACTAGACTCAAGAATTTTTCATGCATTGAGAAAAAGTAAATTACTAACAAATAAATTAAGAGTTGACACAGTAAAAAAAATATAGAAAATTTGATATATCTCTAACCATTAAATAAGGTACCCTATGAGATTGATTCGGCAACGAAGTAACCAACCATATACAAAAATAAAATACCAAATAAAATGAGCTCATATCACTTTTAACAAATAATTAGTTCAAAAACAAAAACCTTAAAATTGATTCAAAACACAATTGATAGATAAAATGGGTCCAAACCTAATTATAAAAAAGTATGTGAAGATAGAGCTACAAACACTTCAAAAATCAACACAGTCAACATTCTATCAAATATCAAACAAAAAAACATCTATCAAATGAAAGTACAACAAACTATCAATAAGCAATTGCAATAAGGAACAACACAAAACTATCAATTGTCAACCCTTGAAAACAACAAAATGTAGGCTATAACATATGGATTTAATTCCCAAACATTGCACCATTAAAGTGAAAAAGAAAAGCCCACAAAAAACTAACGATCATCAATACTCATTGTGCTCATCATACAAACAGAAACTCAACCTGAAAAAGTCTATCATCATTCAATATGCAAATGGGAGATTTTAACAAGTTATAACAAGAACATAAAACCCTAGAAAAATTATCAACCCATTTCAAATTATTGCTCCTCATTTCATAATCCATTGGACAAATTAAAAGAACAACAACAAACCCATTTGAACAAACAAACAAAAAATATCTAATTCAAAACAGAGAATCAATTAGAAACAAAAGGTGGGATTTTTACATCAAGAAGATTAATAACTTCATCAACAGAAGATGGTGGGCTAAGAAGCATGTTGCCAGCCTCCTTGAGTTGCTCCTCAAGCTCAATCTCTCTCCTTGATGAACCCATTTCCACTTTCCTCACTCAAACACAACAACCCTAAAAGAAAATCCTGTAAGAAAACCAAAATCCCTTTTTTTTGCACTCACCCTCAATTCATTGCAAAGTGTAAAGTTAAGATTTTTATCGAAAACCCAAAAGGGACCTGACTCATTTATAGCTATTAAACACAAGCACGAACGTGGCTTGGCTTAGTTGCTCGCCCACTCCACAAATAAACAAACACCTGAAGCAAATGCTCTGTGTTGAGCATGCAAGCACAGAGACTATACCAAAACAAATATACCCCCGTTTCGGATTCCTCTCACTTTATCAATTTTGCTTTGTTCTATGTTGCTTACAGTCTTACACAACCGGTGCAAACTTTTCTCTCTTTTTGGGTTTTCAGTACATCTTCATTCATCAACTTTTTTTATTTTTGATCTTGAAAGTTTAAACCCGTTTATCTTTTGCTTTTGTACTACACTCATTGGGTGTCGATTTTTTTGGTCTACAATCTTGTGGGAATTGAGAATACATGATTGCCCTTGTAGCTTTGCTTATTACTACTCATTTGGAAATTCAAAATAAGTCTATATAATGTTTTGCAAATTCATTATCTTGGCTTATCAAGCATGCTACATTTGGTGAATTTTCACCGTCTAAACCAAGTGAGAAACTTATAGGGTTTATATTCAATCAACCAATAATTACTGCATGACTTGCACAAATCTTTCTCCCAAATCAAACCAACATTTTCTCTATTTTGGGTCGATTTTATAGATGTTTTAACTTTTAACCTAGTTATATTCTATTCAAAATTATTATTTTTTTAAATTTTATAAAATATAAATCTCTTTTTATGATTTTTGACCATAATCCTCAAAGACCAAGATCATTTTCACATTTTAGAACTCATGTCCAGAGCAAAATAATATAATAAGAAAAATAAAGACCATTAACTATTAACAATTTAGAGGCTATAAAAAAAATTGACCACATGCGGGCTAGGGCCAGCTCTAGTTTATATTCATGTCAACTTAAATTTTCACAAGGTACCAACAACTATGATGTTGAAGCTAATGTAACAATGCTATGTTTGATATTTGGCACAATACTGGTACATTCGAAATGATTCATCCGCAAAATATAAGAAAAAGATGGTGTTCAATCTTAAAAGGGGAACAAAGCACTAAAAGTAGTAGCAACTAATGAACACAGATCACAGAACACTCAAAATCTCCTCGGAAGTGAAACAAGCAAACACAATTTGACAAAAAAGACAAGTCTCTCTCTATAAATATAAAAGACTCCATCATATCACTCTTTCTTTGCTACTCATTGAGACTTGATATGCTGTTGAACAACATTAAGACCGTCGCTTTCCTCTCCGAAGTC
The DNA here is from genome assembly GCA_019454045.1 of Zanthoxylum bungeanum. Taxonomy (NCBI): domain Eukaryota; kingdom Viridiplantae; phylum Streptophyta; class Magnoliopsida; order Sapindales; family Rutaceae; genus Zanthoxylum; species Zanthoxylum bungeanum. The sequence continues at coordinate 50,461 of SKCR01030859.1, forward strand.
CTGGAACAGGAAGGAAAACATAAACCCGGTTAGAAGACTCCAACCACTGCAGTAACATGTCATGAAAATGTCCAGCAAAATAAGTTCTTACCTTCACAACAACACAAGAACATCCAACAACCTTTCTGGCCTTTCCCTCTGAATCAATCTTGCACAACTGCATGCAATCATGACGATTAATAACATTCAATATAATAAAGAAGAAATGGTCAACCATTTAAGTCACTCAAAGATAGTTACCACTCTACCGAAACGGCAAACCAAAACTACGACTAGAAGATAATTAGTATTTCTAATAACAATAATCACACATTCTTTGTTACTGAAGTCTGAACTCACATTTAGCAAAGAACTACAACACAACTTCAGCTAAAAACATAAGCAAGAGGACACATCATGGACCCATTGTGCATAAGCTCTAGACTAATAAACATAATAAAGATTCTATCATGCAAAGCAAAGAAAACAATTACAAGTATTAACACAATAGATCAATATCATAAACAAGGAAAAAAGAAGTAATACTGATACTTACGCCAGCCCACTCGCCAAGGGTCTTAGCACTGGGAACTGTAAGCAAGCTTACATTATGGTCAGCACAAAGTGCCTTGACCAATAAGAGGTAGTCAGGCTGATTGCAGTCCTCAGCCAATACACAAAGCTGGGCAGCATGCTTTTCAATCACTTTTGCACCTTCATGAAGGCCCCGGGCAAGCCCACCATGAGCAAGTGATTTCCTCAACACGACCTGTAAAGCTGTCATGAGATCCATGGCCTCACCAAGGGGAGCAGCTGCTGTCTCAACAGCGGGGGCAGCATCTTCACTGAAACAGCATTAGAGATTGAAATCAGCAAATTGGTAAACATTCCCATGGAATGTCCCTCCTCCTACCCACATAAATTTAAGGGGAGAAAATAAACCAAATCAAAGAATTAAATCTTTTAAGTTCCTAAAGAACCATTTCCAAATGTTCAGCTGGTCACCAATGTATTTAACATCTTATCCGAAGTCCGAACTAGGTGATCACCCTAACATTCATCAACATATAAACAAATATCATGCTTTCACTTAAGTTTCGACTAACAATTTTCACCGATTGAAACATTTTCCATATAACACGAAACCAAGACAACCCAAAACAAAATAACACAATATACAAAAATCAGCTGTAACTTTACCTACAACACATCACAAATATAAATAAGAACTTCCAGAACACACAAACAAGAACAGTGAACACTGCCATAAACAGAATCACTATGACTAATTACAGGCTATTTAAGATATAATACATAAAATCCTTCGAGACAACACACAAGGTCAAACACAAAACAGAAGAAGACCCACGTTTCTAAAATAAAAACAAAAAACAAATTTTAGAAAGTAATTAGCGAAAAAAAAAAACCGAATTAACTAATAAAAGGATACTTACCCTGACATTGTTTGTTGTCGTTTGTTCTAATTACTTCTTCTTCTTCTTCTTCTTCTTCTTCTTCCTGCAAACAGAACCACAATTTGGTCTGCTACTGCTGTCTTGTAAATAAGAGAGAGAGGACGAAAGGAATATATGATAGATTTATTGAGCCAGAAACCCTAGTTTGAGAGTAATTTGGGATTTTATCATCTATGTCCCTAAATACTTATATTTTCTCAAGTTCTCAAATAATGACATGGTTTGTCCAAATTTTTTAATAGGTATTCGATAAGGGTAGCAATTTGGGTTAGGATTCGTTTATTCGTTCGATTCGATTCACTTTAAAGCGAATATGGATTTAAAAAAAAGATTTTGTTTAATAAATGGGTTGATTAGATTCGATTCGATTCTAAACGAATCGAATGCGAATTTAAGCTCATTAATTCGTTTACAATACGTTTTATTATTTTTCTTTATTAGTTATTGTTATTTGTCAACTAAGATTCATAAATAATTGTCAATTATCATAGAAAAATAATATTGTCTATATTTGGTGAGCTATTTTTGATAAATTTATTAATTATGTATTTCACATGTATACATTTATGAAGAATTAATGTAAATAAATTATATTAATTTATGTCATTAAATAATATCATGACTAAACGAATATCGTATTCGATTCATTTAGTAAACAAATCAAATACGAACCTTGATCAGGATTCATTTCGTAAACGAATCGAATACGAATCCATCATATTTTGATTCGATTCATTAAAGATTCGATACAAATTTGATTCGTCAATTCGTTTTGACACCCCTAGTATTTGACACAATTATTAATCAGGTAGACACAAAACATGGTTTGTTTAATTATAATTTTTTAGGAAATGCCCTAAAAATAATCGTGTCATACGGTTCAGGGATATTATCTTTATGTAAATATAATCTTTTAATTAGTCGTGAATTGGTTTATGATTAATATAATTGCAATCTTATAACATTTTGCATATGTTCAGTTGTTATCACGTATTTTATGTCAAATACGATCTCATGATATATTATGTGTCAAGACTCTATCTGTAAAATATTATAGATCTGAGTACGGAGATTTAATTTAAATATATCTGAATCTGATCTCAGTTGAGGTGATATCATTAGGGATGATCACATCGCATGACTAGCATATTTTTATGTTGTCATAGATCGGTACTTGATACTGATATTTGGGTGACGAATCTCACGTCACAATAGCATGAACATGGGTAATACATTTGAGAAATATATTACTGAACATGACCAAACGCGATGAATCACATGAGCGATTATCTGCAGTCAATGATTTATCACACAGCCGTTCTAGTGTATCACTAGTTCTTTGACCTGAGACGTCACGGTTGTCGTCTGCATTGAGACACGTCGTTGTAAATGACCCAACTTATTGGTTGTAAATGGGTTTATAAAAGGAAGCGAGGGTCCAATGGAAAGATGGAAACCTTTAAGGCTCGACTGGTAGCAAAAGGTTACACTCAACGTCCTAGGATTGACTATGAGGAAACTTTTTCACCAGTAGCCATGCTAAAATCCATTAGGATTCTTTTAGCCATTGATGCATATCATGACTATGAGATATGACAGATGAATGTGAAAATCGCTTTCCTAAATGGATTTCTCGATGATGATATCTATATGGAACAACCAAAGGGTTTCGTATCCAGTGAGACTTCAAACTTGGTTTGTAAGCTCCTGAAGTTTATTTATGGACTTAAACAGACATCCCGAAATTGGAATCGTCATTTTGATGAGATAATTAGATTACCTGAATTCATCAAGAATGAGGAAGAACCATGTGTTTATAAGAAAGTTAGTGGGAGCATGATAGTATTCATTGTATTGTATGTAGACGACATCCTTATCATTGGGAATGATATATGTATGATGCAAAGTGTGAAAGGCTATATTTGCAAGAACTTCTCCATGAAAGACATGGGTGAAGCTTTATATATATTAGGTATAAGGCTCTACCGAGATAGAGTTATGAAGCTTATAGGGTTGTCGCAATCCACGTACATAGATAAAATATTAGAAATGTATGATTTTACCAACTGCAAGACAATAAATATACATTTCCGATATGACATACATCTTTCGAAGAAAAATGGCACCTGAGACTGAGGAAGAAAGAGTTAGAATGTCTATTTTGTCATATGCTTCTTATATTGGAAGCATTATGTATCTTATGCTATGTACAAGACCTGACATCAGTTTCGGCATCAGTGTGACTAGCCGATATCAATTTGATCCAAGTAATGATCATTGGACAGCCATGAAATATATTCTGAAATATCTTAAGGGTATTAAGGATAAGTTTCTCATATATGGAGAAGATGATGTTGGAGTTTTAAGCGGTATATACGGGTAACGCAGCGAAATGCAGGAAAATCAAATTTTTCGATTTCTTTATTTTTTCTTGGGTAATTAAAATAAAATTATTTATTATAATTACTCAATACTCAAAAACAGAACTTTTTTACCCAAAAAATCAGAATTTTTCAATATTGCCGTAAGACCCCTAAACTTTGCATTTTGATCATTTTTGTCCTGATTTGTCAAATACATAATTAGGTGATTCTAAATCATTATCAAAATGATTCATACATGTCATACACATCAAAATACACCATGCAATCGAAAATCCACATTTTCTTCAAATTTCCGAAATCACCCTAAAGTTCCAGGTTTGATCATTTTAGTCCAATCTTGTCAAAAACAAGCTTAGATGATTTCCAATAAATCCCAAATTGATTTGTATATCATATATACATCAAAATACAACATATATATGAAAATCACCAATTTTGGTTTAGGTTATAAACCCTAATTTTTTTTAATTAATCAAATTAACCAAAATTAATTCAATCCAACACTTTTATCTAATCTCTACAACACCAAACAAGTCTCACCGCTTTGAAACAACTCAAGAATAAATCTAGGTCATCATTGAGTGGCCTAACAACTCTAGAATGACAACCAAGTCATCTAATGACTAGAAAAGAGCTTATTAACACTTAATAGGCTTTCTTTGATAACATACATGCTAACATCTTTCATTGATGCTTCCTACCATCATATTACAAAACTAAAAGAGTAGAGAAACAACTAAACATCAAATGTTGTATATTATAACCATAAAAATATTTTTCTAGTTGAAAAAGAGTTGAAAAAACTTACAAATCTTTAAGTTTTCTTCAAATTCTTCCTTTGTTCTTCACTTTTCTCTCAACCTTTATTTTGTAATATTTTTGGAAGCTAAACCTTAATTGTATCAAATGAAAAAATGAAACCCTTATATATGTAGGGTTATGACCGAAATAAGGGCAAAAAGAGAAATGAAAATTTTGCAATTTTTTAATCAATATTAAAATAAGCAAAATTCAATTTGAATACCTTTTTCATAAATGTAAATACAAGTGCACCAATTACACTAAGTCATATATAGTCATATATTTAACAATTAAATAATTAGATAATTACTTAATACAAATATCTAAATACATGTATCATATTTCTTTAAATATTTCATAATACATATATTTGTATCATGTGTCAAATACTTTATTTGATAAATATTTATGTGTATTTAATAAAATCAAGTATTTAAATTCAATACACATTAACTAGGATATGGCCGAAAAACCCTTTAAGCATGTATCTCCTCGTTTAACCGTTAAACAATTTATAAATAATCAGTATTATTTATAAAAGTTGTCATAGTGCTCTACGAGTATATTTTATTAGTGAGACTCTCTAGATCAGGTATATCCGTCACGAAATCCAATTTCGTGTCCATAATCTACTCACCCGTAAATTATGACGATCACGGATAAACTCGTTGAATCATACAGGTCGAGGTCACCGCATACGTATAATCTCTCTGTCATAGGTATCCGAATTATTCTAGAGATATAGATATAAACGTCAAATCTCTATAAATATAATTTCGTCGATGTTTCTATTAACGATCTCTTAATAACACTCAGAACTCGCTTCTACAATGTACCACAGGCTTATAGATTAAACAGATTGTTAATCTCAAAATGAATATCTATGCTCTGTACACAGAACTGACGGATTCTATCTTGATATACACGGGATATCCTGAGAATCAGTCCACACTCAACGAAAAAGCGAAGGTCTGACTGTAGGCACTGCATTTTTACGCATAAGTCCCTATGATGAGTCTCATTTTGGAGACACTACCTTTTAAGTCACGGAGGTCACGGGAAACGGACATCGGAAGGGGAAATTCAGAATAAACAAGGTTCACTGTTTTCGTTAGTGATGCGTTCGTGTTTACGTTCGAACGTCAAACGGATTGCGGGCGTTCGTGCCGTGTTCGAGGAAGCGTTCGAACGGTGTCGGTAATTCTGGTTTTGCTGCTAGCCTCACATCCAGCCCAATTAGCCCTCCAAAGCCCATAAAACACATCCCAATTTAAATAAATAAATATTAATTAAAACATTAACTAAATAATATAATAATTAAATTAATTAAATGATTAAATAAAACATATACCAAACATAAAATAAACAATTACCAACTTAAACTAAAATCATGCCTAAATTAAACAAATCACACACTAAATCAAAATATAATCATGCCTAATTAAAATCAATCAACCAATTATATTCCCAATCTAATAAGATTATTCCCAAACTTAAAATATTGTATTCCTAATCCAGCCAATCAAATATTCAACCTTCCCTATCTATCCAAGATTTGTCCCCCCTCAATCTTTGACTTCCCTTAACCAAACCAAATCAAATCTCTTGACTTCCCTTAACCAAACCAAATCAAATTCCTTTCCTTGTCAAACCTAACCCTTTGCCTATAAAAAGAACCCTTCACCAACCTTCTCAACCTTAGTCCTTAGTCCCTAGTCCCTAGCTAGCTAGTCTCTAACTCATACACAACACACATAAAAACTACAGGAAGAAGACACCCAAAAACAGTAAGCAAAAGATAAAGAGGAAATAGGAGCAGAACGGAGTTCGAGCCGCAAGCAAAACAGTAAAGACAACGAACGAGAACAGTGAACCAGGGAACCGGGAGAGTTGCGGAGCATCCACCCTTCCGACGATCGTGTACCGTACATCCGAGAGGTGATTTAAAAGGTTAGACCTGAGGGTACCTTTTCATTAGTTTATATTCATTTTTTATTGAATTCTATTCGCATGAGAGTCGTCTATGAATGCATGTTGTGGTCTTTGAGTAGATAAATATGCATGAATTATGAGATGTAATATGTTGTGTGTATGATGTATGTTGTGGGTATTGGATGAATGAGAGATGTGTCAACTCTCGCGGTATATCGGATGGAAACCCGGACATAAATTTCATAGCCGATTCCGAATGGACGGTAATATGATCTGTACTCGGGCCACAATTCCACGTACCGCTTGGGTAAACGACACCATCTTTCTTTTGTTGTGTTGTTCTTGTTTATTTAGTTTGTTTTACCTAAACTCAATATGTCGTTAGTTATGCATGATTCAACCAAGCGCATGGGCTTAGTGAGTTAGTCCAAAGGTCCTCCATTTAGGAGACAAGAGCCGAAAAGGCCACCTTCGTGACACTACTTGACGCCGCGTCGGTTGATGTATGTTCGGTTGGACGCGAGATACGTTCAATCGGGCATACTTAGTTTGATATTGTTATCTTTATTTTCGTATGTATAAGTCAATCGAGCGCATGGGCTTAGTAAGTGTGTTGTGAGATCCCCTATGGGGAGGGGCTAAAAGCCTTTACCACGATGCTTTGCCGCGCCGGTTGATGTGTGTTCCGATTGGATGTAAGATGTGTTTAATCGGGCATACTTGGTTGATATGATTGGTTCTATTCTTGTATGTGTGATGTGACGCGCATGGGCTTAGTATGTTGGTCTAAAGGTCATCTCTTTGAGAGATCAAGAGCCCCAAAAGGTCACCTTTACGGCAGTGCTTCGCCGCGCCCTTTTATTTTCTGTATTGCATCCTATTTCATGCATCAGGTCCGTGTCCGTTCGAACGCGTTTGCAAACGCAACTCGAACGCGCATACATTTTGCCTTATCATGCATCAGGTCTCCTTTCCGTTCGAACGCGTTTACGAACGCTACTCGAACGTGAGCATTCTGTTTCATTTCCGTTCGAACGCGTTAACGAACGCTACTCGAACGTGCACACACTGAACTGAGTCTGTCTTATTATATTCATGCATAATTGCCTATTGGTTGATTTCTTATGCAAATGTGTCAATGTATTACAATTCGTACGCTTGTATGGTCAATGTGTGTGCTTGTGTTTTCCTGAATGTGATGTGTAAAGTTGTATGTTCGATACTATCTTGATATATGTTAAACATGAAATTTTAAACATGAGATATATGTAAAAATGTACACATAAGTTTTACTTTGCATATGAGAATTTAGAAGCATGATACTCTTGGAAGTAAGTGTTACTTAAGCTTAGTTAAATTATTACATGAATCCTTTCATTAAGTGACATAAGTAAGGGACCATTCCGAACCCAACGGTTTGAGGTCTTCCCTTGCGAGGGGTGAGTGCGGCCTTAAATCTTTGTCCCGGTTCACACCGGGTGGCGACTCCATGTTATGTAATCCTTCCCAAACTAGGCCGCGAGCCTAGGAACGGCGTCGCTCAGTTTCTGTGTCCCACACTGACCTAAATAGTTCGGCGACGTGACTGCCATTAAAATGTGGAGGATATCTCATATATCTACAGTGGTATCTCAAGTCAAAGAATCACTATGATACTCCACCCGAGAAGATTCTTATTGACGTTGGTGTATCATCTATTAAGAATCTTCGGTAAGTCGTTCAATGTTTATCCAATATAAACATCTGCATGTCTATACAAGTCTCCTGAGACTCATAGTTCATTGAGAAACCATTGGAATCCAATATTCCAATATACGACATGTACCAGTCTTTGCGGGTTTACTTACTGACCAAGTAATTGTAAACCTTGACCAGTAACAGTTTAAGAATGATACTATTATGAAATAACTCAATGACAATTGCGACGTTTTTACAACTGTATCATAACTACTCATTCTAAGGTCATTTACGTCTCTGCCATATAATAAAAGAAGAAGTCATATTATAGAAACTGTTTATTTTATTCATAATAAAATATTTAGACAAGTATTTACAAGGAAATACAAGAGAAATTGGTGCTCAGAGCACCGACCCTAACAGATGACCTACAAGTTAAGAGTTATACAGACTCCGACTTCCAAGGAGATTCAGATGATAGAAAATCTACATCCGAATATATATTTACCCCTAATGGCGGTGCGGTTAGTTGGCGATGTTCAAAGCAAGGCTCAACAGCTGATTCTATGTAATATCCCGAATTTTTCAGAACGGCTCTCGAAGCTTTCCGAATTAAGTTTAGAATTTGGAACTGAATAATATTCGAAAATAAGAGTTTATGTGTTGGAAAATAGATCGGAGCGCTTTAAAATGAAACTTTATCATGTTGGAAAACTCGTAGTTTCGAGATTCGGTTATGCGATTCCTGATTATATCGTTTTACGTATAAAAGTTTCTTATTTCTGCTATAAAAATAGCAAACGAACTCCTATTAAGATTTCTTGAACTATTTGACTCGTTTTCCCAAGAGGAACAACTTTCGTGTTGAATATCTTTTGAAATTTTCATCAGAAAAGCTTCAAAAATATGAATTTCTGAGGAAACCCAATGAAAGGAGTGTGATTGTAAATTTTCAAGGGTCTGAACATAATTTTGAGAAATTTTTCTATAAATACCCCATAGTTTTCAGAAATTACAAAATTTCATAACTCTATCTTCTCCTCAAAATGATCCATTGTCTCAAAAAACTGAAGTAGCGATAGCCAGGTCGCGACGACACCAAGAGGGGCGTCCGGCCACCCTGCGTCCAATGGTGGTCAGCGGCTACGTCATAAACGCCGGAAACGGCGATGAAAGAAAAAGAGACGCACGACTTCTTTTTCCCGATCTTGATTCGTCACTTCATTTCATGGCCTGAGCCACCCACCAAATCGAAGATCTCGAATAGTACTACAAGTTGGTGGTGATGGATTTTTCATTTCGTGCCCGGTTGCATGTAAAATGAGGAAGAAAGTGATAGTGAATAGTGACCCATGAATGAACATTAACTCCGATTAGAATTCTATCAATTCTAAAGCGTTCGTGGGATCGTTTGGAGTTCGTATGTGCCATCGAAATTTCAAATTTATCGTTAAATGTTTGGATGTTTCCAATAGTTTCGTAGAGTAGCGTAATGATATAAATTGAATTGTTTGAGTATTAGTATATTGAATATGTGCATTTGGTAGAATCTGAGTGAAAACGGAATGAGTTTGATCGATCCGATAGATTATGTAAGTTTCCAGTAAAAGTGGGTTTTGTGTAGATTGATGTATTTTTTATCGTAATGATATATATGAATCATATATGATGATACAATAATGTTTTGATAAATCCGGGTAGGTTCGTGTTGGGTTATATGCCATTGAGCTTCATTATTGTAAACAGAATTGTTTATTGAAATAATAGATGCATTATTCATTTATCAAAAGTTGTTTGATTTAAATCATATATTATAAAATGTCTTGTTTACTCTTGATTACACATGTACTTTCAGACTTAGTGTATGTTTGATACACAAGAGAATTTAAGTCTGAAGTTAGTAATCTTAAACATTCCATAGAGAGCAAGCAAAGCGGGTACTTTATTTGTGGTTTATTTATAGCTGCGGTTCATTCTATACTTGTATAACGACCTTGATCCGGGTTCGTTCATGTAGTGACATGGGAATGGAGGCACCGTGTATTATGTGATCATATAGAATTGAACCCAGATAAAAATGAATATCTTATAATATCTGTTAACTAAAGAAATTCATTTTATCTAGTAGTGGTCATATATGGATTGATCTTGATCCTGAGTGTACTACGAACTCCTACATGACATGCTATGTCATTTGATTTACTAAGGTGAGGTTGGTGAAGCAGTCTCGGATAATAACTACGTATTTTGAGGATATGGTTTAGTGTGTAGCTGAGAACGTTTTACATAGACATTGAGTTCACTCATTCTTACGAGAAGTATAAGAATATCTATCTTAAGAGTTGATTCGGGACTTGAACAATTTGAGCGCTCAAATCTATATATTATGAATCAAAAAATTAATATTCATAATAGTTATGAATTAATTATTCGTTAGAGAATCAATGGTACTTAAGTGATAAAATAATTAGAGGGTTATAACAGACTTATTACCCGGCTTCAATTATGAGATATTGATAAGAGATAAATATATCAATATTTACCATCCCTTTAACTTAATATTTTATATAGTTTCTTGAGTTTTGTAAATATTTTGATGTGTTTTGTGTATTTTGTAGATAAATAAGGTTTCAGGACTCATTGGAATCAAATCAGGGCTAAAACAGGGAAAAATGGATAAAAATGGCAAATTGTCATTTCGACGTCGCTACGCGCAACAACTCTGCGTCACGACTACTAAAATACGTCAGACACGTGTCAACATCAGATAAATTTACTATCATACGCACTTGCTAATATGCGTCTGCCACATGTCCACATCACAACAATCTTACTAAAATGCGTCAGACACGTGTCATCATCACATGATGTCGACACTACACATCATTGCTTAGGCCAGCGTCGCGACGTGAACAACTTCACGCGTCGCGACGCCGAGCCAATAATTCTGCCGACAGCCATGTGTCAACATCTCAGGAAGTCGCGTGCCACGTGTCAAAGATCAACAACACGTCGTGATGCGTGGACCAAAATTTTGCCTTTAAATTGAGGCCAAAATCAGAATTCCAATTCATACCTTCTTCTGGGGATTTCCTTAAGAATACTAAGAAGATTGTATCTTGTTTGTTTATTTACAGCTTTCTGTATTTAATTTTTTATTTTATGCAATAGTTCTTTCTTTATTTTACTTTTCAATCTTTATTTTACTTTTTAGTATGATGAGGTAACTTCCCTCTACTAGGGTGAAGGATAAAGTTTTTATTACTAATATTTAGATTAATCTCCCTAAATTATAATATATAAACTATTTTAAAACTTGACTTAATGAGATACCGCCTTTATGGTCGGTTGGACTTAATTAATTTGATTTTAACCTGACTAAATCGGATACCGCCTTTATGGTCGGTTGAAATTAATCATAAATTTGACTTAATCAGGATACCGCCTATATGGTCGATTGCTAATGTCATGCAAAGTTTATATATTATAATAAGGGAGATATCTAAATTAAAAGAAATAAAAGTGGATCCTTTAACCCCCAATATTTTCTTTATTGTTATTTTATATTTTTAATTACCAGCTTTACTTTATGTCATTTACTTTATTTATGTTTTTAATAGTCCTAGATATGTGTTGTAACTAAATACAATATCTAGGGTTGTAATGAATTCCAATATCACCGGTTTATAAGGGGTTATTTTATAACTTGGGTAATATAAAGATTTATTTATTGAGTCTTACGCTTAATGCTTCTTGTTAATTGGCCATTAATAAGATTGATCTGGTAAACTTAAAATAAACTTGACGAAGGAATTTTAGGTTTCAGCCTTAGACCAAATAGCTCACGATCTCACCTCGAGGCATGGTGACCTTTAGATAGAAATCCTTACAGGATAGACATATATCTGTCGGGCGGGGGTAGGCACAATTGGAACTTAATCTTAATGAATTCAGGTAACTTGGTTAACATAGACATATGATTAATTGGGTTATTTGTGTTTGCATCTGACCATCGACAGAGGCTTTTACTTAATTTCGTGTTCCAGGTTAATAAACTGATATATTGCACAAACATGAGATAATCACTTCATCTTTAAAAGATATTGGAAGGATTCACAACCCTAGATTATTTTTTAATATTGAATTTTCCTTTGATTTACATTCGCACTGTTTTATTTACTTGTTTTAGTTTAAAATCACCATCCAATCAACAAACCAATCTATTAGGTACTCGTAAATATTGAACTTCATAAATTGATAGCCTATGTATTAAGTTTTCGTGGGATCGATACATTTTATACTACTTGAGCGATACGTGCGCTTGCGTTACGTGAGTGACTTCACCGATCAAGTTTTTGGCGCCGTTGCCGGGGACTTATTTATCTTTCACTATTAATTTTGGGGTTAGATATTTTACTTGTGTCTAATTTTTTTATTTATTATTTATGTTTTCTTATGTTTCAGGTTCTTTGACACTACATGAGAAGAACCAGAAGCTTTGAAATTCGTCCGCTTGACCCATAAATTGAAAAAACAATCACACAGTTGAGAAGGGAAAGGTGAGAGGGTCAAGAAACAATCATCAACATGGAACATGAACATTTGGAAGTTGCACCACTAATTCCTATTTGAGACAGAACTGTTCCGGTGGTTGACGGCTTCATTTCATGCATTGTACTTCCTCCCTTACCAGCAAATGCGTGTGACATCAAAACATGCATCCAGATGATACAACAGTCAGTTCAATTTGGGGGGAATGCAACTGAAGATCCTAATGCCCACATCAGCAACTTCCTGGAAGTTTGCGGCACATTCAATTACAACCGAGCGGCAGAAGAAACAATGAGACTACGTGTGTTTCCATATTCCTTGAAAGACAGAGCTAGGGCTTGGCTACATTCACTACCAGCAGGTTCCATCACAACTTGGAACACTCTTGCCACCAAATTCCTTGCAAAATATTTTCCCCCAGCCAGAACTGCAAAGTTAAGGAATGACATCACATCCTTTGTGCAACATGACTCAGAATCCATATGCGAAGCTTGGGAAAGATACAAGAAGTTGCTCAGAAAATATCATCACCATGAGATTGCAAAGTGGCTATAAGTCCAAACCTTCTATAATAGACTTTCTGGACTAAAGAGAACTACAATAGATGCTGCTGCTGGAGGAGCTTTAATGGCAAAAGGAGAAGATCAAGCCTGAGACTTAATTGAAGAAATGACCAACAATAATTCTTTGTGGCCAACAGAAAAGAGCATGATCCAACGAATTGCAGGAATTTACGAAGTTGGAGCCAACACAGCAATGAATGCCAAGTTGGATCAAATATGTAAATTCATGAAAACTGTTAGCATGCAGGGTAATGCTGGATCCACAAGTTCACCATATGAAGGAGCACCAGAGACAAACCAACATGATGAGACGGTGAATTATGTCAATAATTTCAACAGACAGGGGAACAATCCATATTCCAACACCTACAATCCAGGGAGGATGAATCATCTCAATTTCGCATAGAGCAATAATTAAGGGCAAATGAACAATCCACCACCCGGATTCCAACAGCAGAACAAAGGTCAGGAGTATGAAAAAGAACCAGGAATAGCAGAAGTGCTTGCCCAGTTGAAAAAGCAACAAGCAACATATGATGCTATGTTTCAATCTCAAGCAGCATTGATTCAAAGCCAAACATCATCTTTGAAGGCACTGGAGAATCAATTGGGACAACTGGCCAATGCTGAGAGTTACAGACCGCAAGGTAACCTTCCTAGCAACACAGAACCAAATCCAAGGAACATGGGGAAGGAGCGATGTCATGCCATCACTTTAAAAAGCGGTACTGAGATCAACAAAGATGTTGGAATCAAGGCATCCAATGAGAAAGTTCCGAAAGAAAGCAGCAAAGCAGATCCACAAATGGAGGAAAGAGAAGCAAAAGCAAATGATCGAGAAATATTCACTTCACCTCCACCTTTTCCTCAACATCTCCAGAAAAATAAACTGGACAAGCAGTTTTCTCGGTTCCTGGAGATCTTTAAAAAGCTGCATATCAATATTCCATTTGCAGAAGCGTTGGAATAAATCTCAGCTATGTCAAATTCATGAAAGACATTCTTTCACGAAAATGAAGATTGGGAGATTACGAGACAGTAGCATTGACAGAAGAATATAGCGCCATCATTCAGAGGAAGCTTCCCCCAAAGTTGAAAGATCCTGGCAGTTTCACCATCCCTTGCACCATAGGAGAACATAACTTTGGTAAAGCTTTGTGTGATTTAGGTGCTAGTGTTAACTTGATGCCTTTTTCTATTTACAGGAAACTACAGATTGGAGAAGCAATGCCCACCTAAGTCTCTTTGTAACTTGCTGATAGAACGCTCACATTTCCGAGAGGTGTAGTTGAAGATGTGCTGGTCAAAGTCGACAAACTCATTTTCCCAGCAGATTTTATTATCCTTGAAATGGAGGAAGACGAAGACGTGCCCATCATCCTCGGGAGACCATTCTTGGCTACATGTCGAACCATTATTGATGTACAAAAAGGTGAACTAACCATGAGAGTATAAGACCAAGAAGTAACATTCAATGTTTTTAAAGTCATGGAATTCCCGAATGATGAAAAAAATGAAGAATATTTCAGACTTGATGTGATAGATAGCACTGTCCAGAACTCTGATGAAAGGCAAAGTTCCACTGACAAACTTAAAGCATCCAATCTGCCTGTGGAGCTTGAAGATAAAGCGTACTGCGCACTGAAGAAGTTAAATCTTGATCTACAAGCAACTGAAGAGAAAAAGGCCTCACCAACTCAACGAATTAGAGTAATTTCACATACAGCCTTCCGAGAATGCCAAATTGTACAAAGAAAATTCCAAGAAGAAACATGATGAGAAGTTAGTGCGCATACAACTGGAACCAGGGCAGCGGGTATTGTTAAGCAAATCAAGGTTGAAACTTTTCCCTAGGAGGTTAAAATCATGGTGGTCAGGTCCATTCTTAATCACTCAAGTTTTATCAGATAGAGCCGTTGAGTTACATGATCCTAACTCCAATAAAACCTTCAAAGTTAAAAGAAAGCGTATCAAGCACTACTGGCGAGAATCATTTGAGTGACAAAAAGAAAGTGTCACACTTTCAGATCCAGCCTAACGTTCGGGCAGTAATGTTTAGCTGACGACGTTAAACTTAGCGCTAGCATGGAGGCAACCCATGCAATTTATGTATATATTAAGATTTGGTGTGTTTTATTTTTGTGTGTTTAATTTTTGTAGGTAAAGTCACATTTCAGGATGGAAGAAGTTCTCGCAAATCTTCACAAGCAATTTCTTTCTCTCCCTCAAAACTCTTTGATGAAAGTCTACAAAGCTCGCATAGAACGAATGAGACTATTGTTGATCAAAGGTATGTCTAATGACATTCGTTGGATTATTGAAGCACGAGTTCGATTGGCAGATGAGTCCTCTACTCTTTTATTTCATATCTGCATGGTTTAGGAAGAAGTACATATGCTAAGAAAAGAAGAGCTAAAAGAATGGGTGTTTACTATAAATGTGCACGCATGACATGTAATACTCGTTGTCGTTCTATAAGAATGGTGTCTGATAACCGTGAAGATAAAATTAAATTAATTAGGGATGGCATGAGTAAGGAGTCTTTGGATGACATATCATTGATTATTGAGACGCACCCCAGTGGATATGTGCATCACGTAATTCATATGTTATACGCACAATTTCGAAAAGAAAGACAACATTTAAGTCTCGGGAATCTGACTTTAAAAGACTCTGTTTGCCAATTTATAAGAAAATTAGATGGAAAGCTTGTCCCTGACGCATAGACGTCATTCAAGCCGTTACTTCTTGTAAATATTATTATCTTTTTGTCTTAACTAATAATTGTGATTTGTTTTGTTATTTTCTTTTATTTTCTCAGACAGGATCCAGAATTTTTGACTTTCACGATATATTTTACTGTTTAACTTATAATTATCATTTGTCATGTACTAATGCTATTATTACTCACCATTTTTCGGGTTCTATAAATTCAACTCATCATTGCACTCTTGAAGACATCCAGATTTGAAAAATAAAATACATAAAAAAAAAAATGAAAGCAACTTCAAGAAGAAATAGTGCTATTACTCACCAATTGGTATATGGTGTATGTTCAAGTTCGCCCAAAATAGCACTGTAAACATTTGTGTGTTTTGCGGTACTAATACTGGTTCTAAGCCAGAATTCGTTGAGGCAGCACATGAATTGGGTAGAGTCATAGCTGAAAGATAATGCATCTAGTATATGACGGTGGCAATCTTGGACTAATAGGGTACGTTTCAAGGGCCGTACAGGAAGAAGGTAGTCAAGTTTTGGGAATCATCCCAAAACCTCTAGCAGAGGCGAATCTTATGGGACCATCAAACAGAGATGAATGTATTGTGCCAGATATATTTGAACGACTCGTGGAAATGATTAACATTGCTGATGCATTTATTGCTTTGCCAAGTGGGTTGGGCACAATGGAGGAAATCTTTACAGTGCTATTTTGGGCGAACTTGAACATACACCAGATACCAATTGGACTGTTTAATGTTGATGGATTTTATGACTTTCTTTGTGTGTTTGTTTGATGATGCCAAGAGAAATGGGTTAGTGTCAAAACCTGTAAAAGATATCATCTTCACTGTCAGAACTGCCCATGATTTAATTGACCAAATTTTAGCCTTTGAACCACAAATTGACCCTATCATTTCCAAGATTAACTGGTCTGATAATGATCGTGGTAAGAAGCGTCAGATAAATCTGGATCTTAACCTTTAATTTTTTTTTTAGATGTAGAATTTCAGCTAACCAG
The DNA here is from genome assembly GCA_019454045.1 of Zanthoxylum bungeanum. Taxonomy (NCBI): domain Eukaryota; kingdom Viridiplantae; phylum Streptophyta; class Magnoliopsida; order Sapindales; family Rutaceae; genus Zanthoxylum; species Zanthoxylum bungeanum. Next base: position 67,562 of record SKCR01030859.1, read on the forward strand.
GTACTGTTTTCTACATTCTTCTCTTACTTTTTAGACATTGGGGACAATGTCTCAATTAGGTTTATGGGAGGGGAATAATTGACTAGTATCTTGTTTTTATTTTTCGTTGTGTTGTTTTTATTTGATTTTTAGTCAAAAATTCGAAAAAAATTTAAAAATAATAAAATAATTTTTTTGTTTTTAACATGATTAATCAGGTGAAATTGGTGTGAGATAGCTGTGTAAGGAATTTCCACTCCTGAAACGTATTTCAACATATTTTGTAACAAGTTAATTTTTGTCTATTTCCTTTTGAATTATTTAATTTGTGAATTCTCCATAATACTGATTAAATTGGATCTTCATATGCTCAGTTGACAGGTATTATCAACATGCATGGTAACATATGACCATTAGTTGTAATTGAAAAGTTTGTAATATTCAGTGCTCTAGTTTAATTGGAGGAAGCATCTAAAAAAGCGATGGAAATAAAAAAAATTACATCTGAGATCTGAGTAATTAAGTCTGTAAGGGTGTCTCAACACCTAGTGCCCTAAAGCCAACTGGCTTGGGAGTCACTGACCTAAAGCTCACTACATGGATTGAAGATGTTGTAAATAAATAAATAAAAACATCCATTGCTAAAAAAGGTGTGAATTCTGATATAACTTTAGGACAAAAATATTACTTTCTTTTCAACTACACTTATGAATATTGTGGGCACAATGATTTAATTAATACCTTGATGGTTGTGTATATAAAGAATGATAAAAAAAAATAATAGGAGAATTTGCTTATTTGGTAATTTAGAAAGAAAGAAAACAACTACTAACTTGGATAAGAAGTTTCACTTGTGTAGTCACTAACTTGTTTATTCTATTTTCTTTTTTCTTTTTGCTTTTGTGTGCATTTGACGTTTGTGGGTATTGTTATTGTAAGCCCTCATGAGACTACAACTCGTCCACTAGGGACACCTAGGGGTTTAAATGCTTGTTGCATACACTAAATACAGCTGTGATCCCTACAAAAGTGGCTTAGTTTAATTTTATTTTAATGTTGTTTATTATATTTTATTTTATTATTTTGCTCGAGGACTAGCAAAATGTTAGGTTTGAGGGTGTGATAAGCGGTAAATATATCAATATTTACCGTCCCTTTAACTTAATATTTTATATAGTTTCTTGAGTTTTGTGAATATTTTAATGTGTTTTGTGTATTTTGTAGAAAAATAATATTTCAGGACTCATTGGAATCAAATTGGGGCCAAAACAGCGAAAAACGGACAAAAAAGGTAAAGTTATCATTTCAACGTCGCGACGCGCAACAACTATGCGTCGCGACTGCTAAAATATGCCGGAAATGTGTCAACATCAGAGAAATTTACTATCATACGCACTTGCTAACATACGTCTGCCACGTGTCCACATCACAACAATCTTGCTAAAATGTGATGGACATGTGTCATCATCACATGCTGCCGACACTACACGTCATTGCTTACGTCAGCGTTGCGACGTGCACAACTTCACGCGTCGCGGCACTGAGCCAATAATTCTACCGACAGCCACGTGTCATCATCTCAGGAAGCCGTGTGCCATGTGTCGAAGATCAACAGCGCGTCGTGACGCGCAATGTTTCACACGTCGCGACGCGTGGACCAAAATTTTACCTATAAATTGAGGTCGTAATCAAAATTCCAATGCATACCTTCTTCTGGGGATTTCTTTAAGAATACTAAGAAGATTGTATATGTTTGTTTATTTACAGCTTTCTGTATTTAATTTTTTATGTTATGCAATAGTTCTTTCTTTATTTTACTTTTCAGTCTTTATTTTACTTTTCAGTATGAGGAGATAACTCCCCTCTGTTGGGGTGAAGGGTAAAACTTTTATTACTAATATTTAGATTAATCTCCCTAAATTATAATATATAAACTATTTTAAAACCTGACTTAATGGGATACTGCCTTTATGGTCGGTTGGACTTAATTAAATTGATTTTAACCTGACTAAATCGGATACCGCCTTTATGGTCGGTTGGAATTAATCATAAATTTGACTTAATCAGGATACCGCCTATATGGTCGATTGTTAATGTCATGCAAAGTTTATATATTATAATAAGAGAGATATCTAAATTAAAAGTAATAAAAGTGGATCCTCTAACCCCCCAACATTTTCTTTATTGTTATTTTTTATTTTTAATTACCAGCTTTACTTTATGTCATTTACTTTATTTATGTTTTTAATAGTCCTAGATATGTGTTGTAACTAAATATCATATCTGGGTTGTGATGAATTCCAATATCACCGGTTTATAAGGGGTTATTTTATGACTTGGGTAATATAAAGGTTTATTTATTGAGGCTTACGCTTAATGCTTCTTGTTAACTGGCCATTAATAAGATTGATCTGGTAAACTTAAAATAAACTTGACGAAGGAATTTTAGGTTTCAGCCTTAGACTCAATAGCTCACGATCTCACCTCGAGGCATGGTGACCTTTAGGTAGATTTCCTTACATGATAGACATATACCTGTCGTGCGGGGGTAGCCATAATTGGAACTTTATCTTAATGAATTCAGGTAACTTGGTTAATATAGACATATGATTAATTTGGTTATTTGTGTGTTAGCATCTGACCATCGACAGAGACTTTTGCTTAATTTTGTGTTCCATGTTAATAAACTGATATATTGCACAAATATGAGATAACCACTTCATCTTTAAAAGATATTGGAAGGATTCACAACCCTAAATAGTTTTATAATATTGAATTTTCCTTTGATTTACATTCGCACTGTTTTATTTACTTGTTTTAGTTTAATATCAACATCCAATCAACAAACCAATTGTAGGACACAGAAATCGGTGACGCTGTTCTAGGCTCGCGGCCTAGTTGGGAAGTACGAAATAACATGGAGTCGCCACCCGGTGTGAACCGGGACAAAGATTTAAGGCCGCACTCACCCCTCGCAAGGGAAGACCTCAAACCTGTTGGGTTCGGAATGGTCCCTTACTTATGCCACTTGTAATGATGTGATTTATGCAATATCTTAACCGAATCTACACAACATGCTCAAGAACAACATATTTCTAGTTCATGTTTATAAAGATAAATCCTATGTCTAAGTTCGCAACAAATAACGTAATCATGCTTGAAGATAAATAACAAACTAGGCTAAATTATGCTTTAACAACAAATAAATAACCTACGAACTACAACATGCTCAAATACAAGGTTGGATGAACGAAATATGTGTGTCCCTCAAGTAGTACGTGGCATTGTATCCCGAGTACAAACCGTACTACCGTCCATTCGGATTCGGTTATGAAATTTACGTCCGGGTTTCCATCCGATATACCACAAAAGAGAACACATATTCCGCTCATCCAGAATTCATATCATGCCTCAATAAACGACTCTCATGCGAATAAAAATAAATAAAAATAAATGAAATATGATAAATAAAGAAGGTGCCCTCAGGTCTATCCTCTTTTGTCGTCTCTCGAAAGCGCGTTACACGGTCGTCGGAAGGGTTGGTGCTCCGCAACTCTTCTGGTTCACTAATCCAACGTTTTTCCTCGCTGTTTCACTATTTGGGCTGTGTTTTTTCACTCCGTTTCGCCTGATATTTCGCTGTTTTTCTGGTCACTATTTTTTGGTAATTATGGACTGTTTTGGTCTCGGTTTTGGCACTGTTTTTGGGCTTTTCAGAGTTATTTCGGTGGTTCAAAGGGGTTGTTTCTGGGCTGTTTTCTAGACTCGGTTTGGGGCTATTTTGCTACTGTTTGGGGGCAGTTCTCACTCGTTATTACTCTCAGTGAAAGGCTTGTATTGCCGATCAAATTTTGTGAAGGTGAGGGGGGCTGTGAGTGGCGTGGACAGAGGGCTTGTTACGTGGGCTTATGGTGCGTGAAGCAGGCTGGTGAAGGCAAAGGGGGCAGTGAGTGGCGTGGACAGGGACGTGTTTAGTGGATATGAAGGCTAATTGAGTAAGGTTACGTGTTAAGTGGGGTATGAAGTTGCTGTTACGTGGTCGGGGGGCTTGTGGCGCGCAGGCTGAGTGAAGGGTCGAGAGAGATAAGAGTTTTTTAGGGTTTGTGGGGGCTGCGCATGTGCTGCATGGCTTTGGCGTGAGGTATCAAGGAGAGAAGAAGGCGTGAGGTGTCAATGAGAGAAGAAGACGTGTGGTGACTTTGTTTATTGATGGTGTGGGCTTTTTTTTTTGTTACGGTCAGTGGGGTCGGTTTTGTCGTGTCTTCTTGTGCGTGGTTTGTGGCTTTCACCGAGTGAGAGAGGGAGAAGGATGAAGCTAGGGTTGTCGTCGTTTGTGAGGGCGCTGATGGGTGAGGTCAGTGAGGACTCATGATTTGTTTTGTTTGTGGCCTGGACTAGGTTGAATGGCTAGGGTTTTTGTTGTTTGTTGCGTTCCAAAGAGAGAAGAGAGAGGGACGAGAGATCAGAGAGGCTTAGGGTTTTGTTTTCTTTTTTTCTTTTTTTGTCTTGTGTGGCCGTGTCTGTCTAGAGAGAGGAGGGTGGCCGAGTGTTTAGATAGAAGAGGGAATAGGGTTTGTTGTTTTAGGTTTTATTCTCTTTTGTTCTGGTTTGTGGTCACTGCCGAGAGAGAGGAGGGAAGTTGGCTTTGGGTGAAGGCTGAACGTGGCTTGTGGTTGAGGGAGCAGGTGTCTTTTGGTCGTGTGGTGTGTGAGAGAGTTGAGGCCCTCCTAGGTTTAGTTTATGTCATATTTGTATAGTAGTGCAATTAGGGTTTGTGCATGGGTTGAAAAGGAAAGAAATTAAATTAAAAGGGAGGGATTTATTTAATTTATTTGGGGAAAGAATATCTTTAATTTTGGTGGGGAATTATTTAAATTAGGTGATTGATTTAATTTAATCTGGTAGGTGATTTACTTAATTTTGGTATTAGTTTTAATTTAATTTAAATTTAATTTGTTTTAATTTAATTTGAATTAATTTAATTGGATTTAATTTGTGAATTTAATTTAATTAAGATTTCAATTTAATTGGTTTGTGATTTTTAGATTAGGAATTTAATTGGTTATTTAATTTAGGAATCAATTTAGTTATTTTAATTTCATTTCAATTAGTTATTTAATTTAATTGGTTTTGGTTTCAATTTAATTAGATTTAATTTGGATTTAATTTGTGACATATATTTTAAATGTTTTAATTATTTTGGATTGGGCTTGGTGTGTTTTAAAACGGAACACCAACAAGTAGCCCGAAGCTAAACCAGCGAACTTAATCCGACTATGAGTCAATTCTTGACTCCTCCCTTCCGACATCTGTTTCCCGCGGTTTCCGCGACTTAAAAGGTAGTGCCTCCAAATGAGACTCATCATCGGGTTTCACATGCAAAAATGCAATGCCTACAGTCGCCCCCACTTTGATGGGACTTGTGCAGTGTGTGACAGTGACAATCCTATCAAAGTACATGCAATGCATTTACACTTACCTGGCTCGCCAGCTGTCTGCTGGTTTGCCTGCTGTGTTGAGTTGAGTTGATCTGGTTGTACAATTTTCGGTATGCTAAACCCCATTTCCTAGGCATTGCTGAAGTGATGTCTATCCATTTTCGAACTGTGCTCCATTTTGGAGTGCCATTTTCGGTGACTGATGAGATAATGGTCTATTTTTGACCGTGCTCCATTTTCGGAGTGCCATTTTCGGCGAGTGATGAGATGATAGTCCATTTCGAACCGTGCTCCATTTTCGGAGTGCCATTTTCGGCGAGTGATGAGATGATGGTCCATTTCGACCGTGCTCCATTTTCAGAGTGCCATTTTCGGCGAGTGATATTAGTCCATTTTCGAACCGATATTGATATGAGAGTGGTCCATTTTTGAACCGCCGCTGATGAAAGATAGTCCATTTCCGAACCCATACTGATATGAGAATGGTCCATTTCCGAACCGTTACTGATATGAGAGTGGTCCATTTTCGAACCGTTGCTGATGAGAGATAGTCCATTTCCGAACCAATATTGATATGAGAGTGGTCCATTTCCGAATTGTTACTGATATGAGAGTGGTCCATTTTCGAACCGTTGCTGATGAGAGATAGTCCATTTCTGAACCGATACTGATATGAGAATAGTCCATTTCCGAACTGTTACTGATATGAGAGTGGTCCATTTTCGAACCGTTGCTGATGAGAGTGGTCCATTTTCGAACCGTTGCTGATGAGAGATGGTCCACTTCTGAATCATTGCTGATGAGAGTGGTCCATTTTCGAACCGTTGCTGATGAGAGATAGTCAATTTCCGAACCATTACTGATATGAGAGTGGTCCATTTCCGAACCGTGCTCCATTCTTGGAGTGCCATTCCCGGCTTGTTCATTCTCGAACTGTGTTTCCATTCTTGGAGTGTCATTCCCGGCTTGTTCATTCTCGAACTGTGTTTCCATTCTTTGAGTGCCATTCCCGGCTAAACTGATATTGATGCTGATGTGGGCCTCGTTCCCAGAGTGATGCTGATGTGGGCCTCGCCCCCAGAATGATGTGGGCCTCACCTCAAACTGATACTGATATGGGCCTCGCCCCTGGGACTCATCCCCAAGACTGAAACTGATATGGGCCTCGCCCCCAACTGATACTGATATGGGCCTCGCCCCTAGACTGATACTGCTGATATTGGCCTCGCCCCCAGACTGATACTGATATGGGCCTCGCCCCCAGACTGATACCATACTGTCGCTGTTCCTGATTGGTTTGTCTTTGCCGCTTTCTGTCTTTCTGCTTCAAAATCTGTGAATTACAAAACAAAACAAACACAAAAGAATGCAAAGTATGTTACGTGTATGCATGCATGCATGAATGAGTTTCATATCCCGTTGGGTTAGGTCTTCCGCCAATTCTTCCTCAGGCAAAGTACTGTTTCAACCTTTCCACTTTAATCGGCTCGGTGAACTCATTCCCTTCCAAGTCTGATAGTCTCACTGCCCCATTTCTCAATTTCTGAATGACAACCTTATCTTTTCTGCTTGCTGCTTTCGGGAATTCCCCGTGTTCTAAACATCACTGAATTCCATAGTACCCAGGTTGAATGCTTTTCTCAAATATACTCATGTTGCCAGTTGAAAGGAAGAGATTCAGGCAAGTAAGCAAAACGAACGTCTTTATTATCATTAAGAAAAGGTTCGAACGAGAGACAAAATCAATGTCTTTATTAAAAATGCAGGATCAAATAAACTAGGAGGAATAACTTCATCATTCGCAGCATTGCCTTCTTCATTGGCCTATGGTTCTCCACCGTTGTCATCCCTATTCCTATGAATGAAGCTGAGTGGTTGAGAGTCTGGAGGACAAGGGTTTCGGGTAGGCCATAGTTGATCATGTAGTTGGGTAGGGGATTTCTGTGTGCGTTGGGTTGTTCTCTTTTTGGGTCAGGTATTTTGTGTGAGTCAATAAGGTTTTGGATCTCATGCCTAAGGCGGGTGCAGCTATCAGTCTCGTGACCCCTTCTCCGATGGAAGTGACAATACAGGCTTAGGTCAAGGTTGGGTGGTACAGGGTTTGGAATTGGTTTAGCCTCTAAGGGTTCAATAAGTCCTTGCGCCTTCAGCTTTTCGAACACCCTTGAAAGAGGCTTACCAAGGTTGGAAAATTGTCTGCTTTTGATGGCAGTGACCTCAGCGGTAGCGGGCTTGGTCCCTGAAGGTCCCTCAATATTCCTTCTATTCTGGCCATAGAACTTTCTGTTTTCAGCCTCTTCTTCTTCAATATCCATAACCGTTTCCCTCAATTGTCGGAAATCCGTAATCATCGAAGTCATCCTCCGCAGCTTACCATAAATGAAGGGCTTAGTACCCTTGATGATCATTTTGATCTGGTCTTTCTCAGAGGGTCGAGTCTGCATCTTCAGAAGCTGGCTTCTCCAGCGGTCTACATACTCCTTGAAGCTTTCTTCCGGCTTCTGCTTAGTGTTCTCCAAATCACGGAGTGACAAGTCAATCTCTAAGTCTGTAACATACTGCTTCAGAAAAGCATCAGCTAGTTCCCTCCAATCTTCCTTAACCTTCTTCTCAAGGCTATGATACCAAACCACATGTGCCCTCTCAAGTGACATCCCAAACATCTTTTGGACCTGGCGCTGTGATAGGCCCACTAAACTCATGACTGAGACATATTGCTGCAGATGGACTCTCGGGTCTCCATTCCCATTAAACTTGGCTATGTCGGGCATTTTAAACTGAGCTGGCAGCTGTTCTCCGAAGGTCATTGCCTCATAATCTAACAACTTTTCATGTTTACCCCTCATTTTGCGAGTAACTGTTTCAACCTGATCCCGAAGCTTCTGAAATTCTGCCTGAGACCCAATCACTTTGCCTGTTGCATACTCTGCCACGTCATCATCAAAAGTGGGGATATCATCCCCCAATCCATTCGGAGGCTCCTCACATCTTACATTCTCAGAGTTTCCCCCAGCACGAGGCACAACCATATTTGTCATGGCAGTAGTCAAGGCTTGCAATTGTTCAGTAATCTTGGCGAAACCATTTTCCAACTGATCTATTCGGGATACTTCATTATCGGATGTACTCATATTTTTTACCGGTCTTTTAGTGAGTCTTCTCTCTTCCCTAACCCAACGGGAATCTATGATGGCTTTTTGAACACAAGGGTTAGCATGATGTATGTATGCATGGGGGTGCATGAGATGCATGTAACATATATAACATACTAAATCAACTAAAATTTTCAAACAAATCGATACATTATCATTTTAGAAGCTTTTGGGCTAACTGTCATAGGAGTGAACTCCTCCCAGTTTAAATGGCCCAACGAGTTCACATCTCATGGCAAGGAGTCCAACTAAATCCAAATGGTAATGTTCCGAACACAAGCACAAAGTGGCCCATCAACACTTAGAAGCCTTTGGCCCAATCAATCATAAAATACGTTCTTGTCCCAGTTTAAATGGCCCAACAAGCCCATATCCCATGACAAATGGTCCAAATGGATCCAAACGACGATGTTCCCAAAACACAAGCATAAAAGAAAGATAATGCAAACATAAAACAATAATTTCTACAGAATGGCCCATCAACATTTCAGAAGCTTTTGGCCCAATGATCATAGGGTACGAACTCGGCCCAGTTTAAATGGCCCAGCAAGTTCGCATTTCTGACAATGGTCCAACTACATCCAAATGAGGATGGTCCACAAGCTCATACTCAAGGAAATAATTGTTACTTTAACCATACAATCCCGGTCTATGGGTGGATTCGCAGGAGTGTAGACAAAGGCTCTCATCGGCGAAGGATGGCCCACAACTAGGTCTCCCCAATCAAGGGTTCGAGCAACCAAGTGAGCGCACCCTTTTTTATACACTAAGGTACGTGCCAATGAGCTATGGTGTGTGACTGACTGTCAAATGGATTTCCCGTTGTAGATTCCCCAGAGGGAAGGTGGAGCGAGGCTCACTTAAATACCCAAGCCTCTTAGGCTCTTATCGCTTGGTGTCAGGAATAAACAACGAGTCCTCCAAATTAGTCCATCACAATAGGCTACGAGTAGATGGCTATCTAGGTGCCTTCACAGCTTTTCCTTCTAGAAAGGTAGTGAGTGAAGGAAGACACCAAACCATTACCTAGCCTCAAAATACCTTTGATTAAACCCTCATTTCATCCACTATAGACACGGTCAATTAAAACATAAATCCAAACATTACAAGACAATATTCGGGGCCGATTCTCTATCCCCAGTGGAGTCGCCAGACTGTGGGAATATAGGAACTGGGCGACGCATGCTGTCCCGGGCTCGCGGCCCCGGTCGGGAGTACGGAGTAGCCACGGGGGACTAAAACCGAGAATAATGGAGTCGCCACCCGGTGTGAACCGGGAAAATGAGATTTAAGGCCGCACTCACCCCTCGCAAGGGAAGACCTCAAACCGTTAGGTTCGGAATGGTCCCTTACTTATGTCACTTATAATGAAAGGATTTGTGTAATAATTTAATCAAGCTTAAGTAACACTTATTTCCAAGAGTATCATGCTTCTAAATCCACATGCGCAAAAATAAAACTTACACCTAAATTTGCATATATTTCACATCTAAGATTACATGCTTGAAAGTACATCAAAGCAGCAACGAACATACAACTTCATTGGCATATTGTATTCATGGAAACACAAGCACACACTAACCACACAAGCACACATAAAGGCGAATCAAATAATAGCGAACATTTGATTTCAACAAATAGCCATTACATGTCCATGCACAAATAAAGGAGTCAACTAAGTACGTAATGCAAAAAGACGCTTAGGGATGCAATTAGGCATTAAAGTGAGCATGCTATGACGTGGTGCAAAAGAAGATAGATATAGACACAGATGCACATGTGATGAAAATGACTCAATTCAGTGTATTCGCGTTCGTGTAGCATTCGTAAACGCGTTGAACGGTAGATAGAAGGTTCGCATCCGTATAGCGTTTGATAACGTGTTCGAACGGGACCAGACAGAAAAATGCATTCGTGCGGCGTTTCGGAATGCGTTCGAACGGGGTTATAGTAGTGACCTCCAAAAATGAGTAAACGACATGACACATACATGAACAAATGAATATATGAGTTCTCGTACATAACAACAGATTAAGGGGCGCGGTAAATCATTGTAGCAAAGGTAGCTTTCAAGCATTTTCACCCCTCAAAGTGGAGGACCCTAATCTCACTTGATAAGCCCATGCGCAATGCAATATGATGCATGAATTTTCAAAAAGACGTTATGAAGCGAATAACTAAATAAAAGAGGCGCGGCAAAGTACTGCCGTAAAGGTGGCCTTTTAGGCTCTTTGTCTCTCAAAGAGAGGACCTTTAGACCAACATACTAAGCCCATGCGCAATGTGATATGATGCATGGTCATGTAAGAAGACGTCATACTAAACAACAAAATAAAGGGGCGCGGCGAAGTACTGCCGTAAAGGTAGCCTTTTGGGGCTCTTTGTCTATCAAAGAGAGGACCTTTAGACCAACATATTAGGCCCATGCGCGTCACATCACAATACATTAAATAAAGACAATAAAAGTGTAGGACTTCGTATGCCCGATTGAACGTACATTCAACCCAAACACACTTCGTCCGGCGCGGCGAAGTAGTGTTATAAAGGTGGCCTTTTAGGCTCTTCGTCTCTCAAATAGAGGACCTTTGGACTAACTCACTAAGCTCATGCGCTCGATCGCATCATACATACAAAAATAAAGACAATCATATCAAACTTAATATGTCCGATTGAACGTGTCTTGCATTCAACCGAACACACATCAACCGGCGCGGCAAAGCATCGTGGTAAAGGGCTTTTTTAACCCTTCCCCATATGGGATCTTTCATTCCACTTACTAAGCCCATGCGCTCGATCGCATCATAACATAAATAAATAACATGTGGAAATAAAAGACGAAATAATAAAGTGAGAATAATCAAAAAACATAAAGCGAAATATACGCCGTTTACTCAAGTGGTACGTGGAGTTGTATCCCAAGTATAGACCACACTACCGTCCATTCGGAATCGGCTACGGAATTTACGTCTGGGTTTCCATCTTATATACCACGAGAGACGACGTATTTTCCGTTTTAATCAATGGCCACAACACACATCACATGCAAACAATATTCAATAAATAATTAAAACACAATTAAAAGAATCAATAAAAATCAAATAAAAAAACAAGTGTGAAAGGTACCCTCAGGTCTAACCTTTTAAGTCGTCTTTGGACTTGCGTTTCGCGGAGATCGGAAGGGGTAAAAGCTCCTTATTCTTTCGGTTCACTAGCTTAGCGTCTTAACTTGTTGTTCCACTGTTTTCCTCGCTGTTTTGGCTTCACTTTGCTGTGTTTTCTCGGTATTTTTCTGCTCACTGTTTCAGGTCACGTTTTGTGTTTTAAGGGGCTGTTTTTTTGCTTTTTTGGGAGGCTTATTGTGCAGATTTGTTTGTGATTTTTTAGGGAAACTTTATGGAGGTTTTTAGGGTGGTTTCTAGGTGATTTTAGGGCTGTTTTAAGGGTATTAGCTGCTGTTTTGGTGGTGGGAAAAGGCGCAGTTTCAGTGGTTAAACAATGCAGTTTTTTTGAACTGCAGTGAGGTGATTTGGTGGGCTGTTTTGGCATGCAGGTAGGGGCTATTTGCAGGGGTTTTGTGGTGGTTTAGGTGTATTTAGGGCTGTTTTGGCGTGGATTAGGGGGGGTTGTGAAGGTGGCTTAAGTTGCGCCAAAGGGGGCTGTGTTTAGTGGTTAATTGCAACGTGAGGCAGAGAGTTATTGATGGGCAAAGATGAGGCTTGTAGGCTGTTGTGACGTGTGAAGGTTGAAGGTGTGAGCAAGTTGTGGCTTTGAGTGAAGGTGGTGTGATTGAAGGTGGTATATGCGTGAAGGTTGTGGTTTGATTGGAGAGGGTTGGGCGTGAATTGAGAGGCTGATGAAGGCTAGCTTTTGGCGTGATGGTGGTGTGAGTTGAAGTGTTTGTGGCGTGAGTTCTTAGGGCTGTGAAGAGGTGGCTTTGTTTGTTGGTTTTGTTGAGTGGGGTACGTGTTCTGCCGTGTGAGAGAGGAGTGTGTGTCGTGAATTCAGAGAGGGGGCAAGGCTTGGAAAAGTGTGATTTATTTATATAGAGAAGGGTTTGGGCTTCACCTTGTCTCACAAGGAAGGGATTTGATTAGTAGTTAAAGAAGGAAATCAATGGATTTGATGGAGACAAGATTGGTTAGATTAGGAATACAATATATTTGATTGGTTAGGATTATGCATTTAATTTGTTAGATTAGGAAGTCAATATTTTAGATTGGTATATAATTTTATTTAGTTAGGAATAATTAAATTTGATTTGTTTAAATTAGGCATATACTTATTTTATGTTTGGTAAAATTTTTATTTATTTATTTAATTAATTAAATAATATTTTATTTAGTTAATGTTTTAATTTAATTAATAATTATTTAATTTGGGGTGTGTATTAAAGGCTATGGGCGTGTGGGCCTTGGTTAGGTGGGTGGGCTTGGCTAGGTGTTTTGATGTTTTAATTATTTTAATTTGTGACATGCATTAATTATTTCTTTGGATTGGGCTTGGACTAAGGTTAAGTGATTTGCGGGGTTTTGGGCCGAGAATAAATTTTAAAACGGAACACCAACAAGTAGCCCGAAGCTAAACCAGGAACTTAATCCGACTATGAGTCAATTCTTGACTCCTCCTTCCGACATCTGTTTCCCACGGTTTCCGCGACCTTAAAAGTTAGTGTAGTGCATCCAAATGAGACTCATCATCGGGTTTCACATGCAAAAATGCAATGCCTACACCAATCTATTAGGTACTCGTAAATATTTAACTTCATAAATTGATAGCCTATGTATTAAGTCCTCATGGGATCGATACATTTTATACTACTTGAGAGATACGTGCGCTTGCGTTATGTGATTGATTTCACCGATCAGATATTTGGGAAGGGCTAATCCGTAAGTAATGACTATATGTATAGATAACGAAGTTGTTCGTCTTATATTTTCCATCTACGGCAACGAGAGTTCAACTTCGAGTTTTTAGTGGAATAACGTGAAGTTAATAATTCGTAATATTTAATTAAAAATTTAATTAATTTTCGGGATTATTGGAGCTCCGAACCGTAGGTCCATTTGGTTCCCGTGCTAGCTCAATTAAATGTAGCAAACCTAATATAATTAGACTATCTAATTATATACTCACATAATATTTATATATTATTAATACGATTAATAATATAATTTGTCACAAATGAAAATTGTATTAAATGTGTTTAATATAAATATTTTCTAGATTTATTTGATTATGAGATAATCAAATTGTGATTATAAGATAATCAATTTAATAATAATTATAAGATAATTATTACATCATAATTAAGGTAATTACATCATTATTAAGATAATGATTTTTTATTTGCTTTAGAGACAACACCATGTGGCTTGCTATACTCTCCAGTATTGCATGTCTATTAGGTATGATCTAATAGGTAATTGCTTTGTCATTTGTTTTATACATATTATGCTCTGGTATGGCCTCCACATTTATGTGTTTGCCATTGCAAGACAGCATTAGTAACTTAATGACAAAAGTAGTTGGATTTGGAAAGAATAAAATGTCTACTATCTCAACTCAATGGTTGAGTAAGAGATCACACATTCAAACATACACACAAGTTTGTTAGAGGTAGAGAGGAAAAGAAATCCATAATTTTTTCTTAAGTGTTGAGAGAAAATTTATTTTCTCAAGTGTTGAGAACAGAAAGAAAATAGAGTGAATTAGATCAACATCTTCTTTATTGAATCTTCTTTAAGACATAAGAAATTGTGACAATACTTTCTCTAAATACTTTAGAGATTCATCTTTGTGAGTGAAGCCCATACTCCACTTTGTTGGTTTCGAGTCATAGTTCGGAAGATTGGGTGGTTGATCCTAGCATCGGATCTCAAAGGAAACACATCCACATCGAGGAGCAAATCCATTCACCAAGAGTTGGTGGAATTCGATTTCAACAAAAGAAGAAGGCAAAAAAAAATTCAAGGTCGATCCTGGAGCCAATCGCATTTCTGATGCGCATAAGAAAAGTCATTTCCAATAGTTCGGAGGGTTTGGGACCCTTCCGTAGCGTTTGCGGAAACTTTTTCGGAAGATTTTCCAAAAACCTGTAAATCGAGGATTTAAGTTCACTAGTGGCTCGAATTAGTTTGTAATTGTGTTTTAAGAATAATAGAACTGAAAGTATTAAAATCGGACTTGATTTGGGTGTTCCGGAAAGATCCGAAATTTTATCGTAGTTTAGTTGAGAACTCCATAAGTCGTGATTCTGATGGCGTTTCACCATTTTTTTGACAGATTTGACTAGGACCTGTAGTGCTCGCGAAGCCAGGTAAGTAACTAATGCGATGAGTGCTTGAATAATTGATTGGTGTTTTAAATATATTATTGAAGTGTTTAGGATAAGACGAAGATAGTTATGAGATATTCTTGAGAACGAAGTTCGAGATTACGTATGGTTAGGATAATCGACCACCATTGGTATGGATCTTTGTTATTGATATGATATGAAGAGAGATATGAAATGAGTTTAATGTTTATGTATATGTATAAACACATGTATAAGTATATGAACATGTATTCATATATGCATATGATGTTAAGATATGTATAGGTTGGATATACGGAATCGATAAATGGAACAAATCATGATTTCTAATTTGGTATTAGCTTATGTATATGTACATTATTGGAATAAGTTGTTATTGTCTCATATATGTGATTGATTGATGTAGAGATTGGAATTGTTGAATGTGATAAGGAATGAGTATAAGCTAAGTTCTTCCTGAATGGATATGTTTATTCGGTAAAGATACTATATCAAATGTTACTAGATAGAAATTCTTAAAATGAATATGTTTGATTGATAAAAGAAAAGATATGATGATTATTAAAGATATGACATTTGAATTCGTAGTAATATGTATATTAGTATGTTTGAAACATATGTATGTATATGAGTACTTGAATGATGTTCGAAATGTTTGTCATGTACGTGCTTGTATATAAATAATCATGCAATTAGTTGTGTTACATGATGTATGTGTATGTGTGTATGCTTAATTGGTTGATGACTTTGCGATGTAGTAGTCGTGTTGGTTAAGATTCCATTCGAACGACATTCATCTCATACTTATTCTAAGATAGGTAATGAGTCTCGTACAAGCATTGTATGAGTAAGCCAGCTATGTATTTGTATTGTTTGACTATTTATTCTCTGGTGTACTGATTGTTATATGTGCTTAATTATCGGTTGTACGATATCTGTATGTATGTCTAAGTGCATGTATGTGTATGATAAAATTCATAAGATGTATGGACATTGTATGGTTATGCGAAGTAAATGAACGATTTGAAAATCGATGTGAATATATGATGTTTTAAAGTGTGTTTGCTAAGTTATATTGATATGTACATATATGTGTAAGAAATCTGAAATTGTATTTGCATGTATATAAGAGAAGTGCACTACAGTATGTGTGAATGCATATGAATCCTGAATGTTAAGTTATTGTAAGGTTACCTTAATTAAAGAAATTTAAAGGAGGTTTGTTTTGGATTGAAGATAGTTGCAATCGAATAGAAGAAAGTTTGTTTGGTTTACCGAATTGATGATATTTCGAAGATGTGCATTCGTAATAAAGTTTAAGAATGTGACTTCATGTTTTTTTGTGATTGAAATGGTTTCGATGTAAAATGACATATTCTGAGTCATCCGTACTGATGTCTTGTGTGATTTGATTAATAGATTGGTGTATATGTGAACATGTGGACATGAGAATTTGACATGGGTTAAGTATAAAGGATAATAACAAGTTAATAATTTTGATAAACTGCTGATATGTTTGACTTGTTTGTTTGTAGTACTAGCATAGTTACTTACTGAGTTTTATAACTCACACCAAATCAGTTTGCTAGTTTTACAGGTTGGCTTCTAGATTGGTCAACCACGACAGCTTTGGAAGTCATGCTCGAGACGTGGATCACCCAAGTGGCAATCACCCTCGCAAGTGTCCTGGGAAAAGTTTTAGAGGTCTAGGATTTGTGATCAATATTTTATATATCGTGCTGAGCACGCTGTTTGTATATATTAAGTAAATGTTTTGATTTCTTATGATGTTGTAGGCATAGAGCCCTTGAGTGTTGATAGATGACGTGGGCACGAAGCCATTAAGTGTTGATTTAATATGTTTTGGTGGACATGGGGACCTTTTGTTTGTTTGTTGTATTTCTTAGATTCCATTTTGACGTTGGACTGCGATCCAGGTTGTCCAATTTTAGGATACATCATGCCTAATTTTCTGTGGAGATGGGTTAATCTCGTCTCCTGCCGGTAGCACCTTGTCTCTGGCGGGGTGTCACATTCCACCACTTAGGTAAATTTATAGCGGCTTCAAAAGCTGCTAAATAAGTTTACTAAGGTCTTACCTCATAAGTTATTCGATAAAACATGCAGAGGAGATGAGATTACGGTACTATCTGGTTTGGCACTAAGCAAGTGAGAGTTTGTTGGAGGTTGTGCTTGGAGTGCCAATCAGAATAAATGTATTGTACATTATATTTTATTATTTATTAATAAAATAACTATATTTTCATTTCAACCTTATTAATGGTAATTTCGTTATGCAATTAGATTGATAGATATATAAATATACTGAAAATGATATCGACCTTAGAATATTCTTGTAGCAATACTGGACACTAGGTGGTCCGATATTAGGATAATATTACTATTATAAACTATTCTTAAAGTAAATATTTATAGTCGTTAGTTCTGGAATACGGTCGAATTCATATAACCTCGAAGACTAGCACATGTCGTATATTGGAATTGGAGTTCCAATAGTTTAACCCGAAGTACCATGAGCTTTGCAAGCTCGTATAGACGTGTGGGTATTTGTTGGAGCAAATATTGAATGACTCACAGATGATTCCAAATAGTTATGAATCTCATCAAGTCGAGTAGCATATGTGATCCATTGACTATATGATAGTATTGATAATATGTTTGATCCTCCACACTTAGATGTCATATATGTCAAAGACCTTTCATAGTCTGACCGCTAGATGTTCGTTGGGTGTGGACCGATGCACTTATTAATCAAGTGTGTAACAAGATAGGATCCACCGACCCATATGTGTACCATAAAGGGTTTAGGTATCCATGAGAGTAAGTCACGATTCTTAAGACTTTGGCCAAAGCCGATCACTTAGGGTGGATCACATATATCAGAAATGGTTTCTGATTAGTTGTGAAGAATTGTGGATAAGTCGACATGAGATGTGCGTCTTGGAAACTTGACAGGATAATCTATGCTTCCTAAGCACAACTCGGATAGCCTACAATAGAGGGATTGATAAACATATGTGATGACCTCGACTTGTATAGTTCAGAAAGGTCGTTCTTGTCATTCGCGAATTCGGAGGTGGCCGAATTGTGTATATATAAGCTATGCTTATATGACGAATGTGTCTTGACTTAGAGAGTCCCACAACATGAAGTATACTATTTGAGTACTTGAGTAGCCGGTTATTTTTTATAATAAATAATATTTGATATTATAATTATCAACTAAGATAATTAAGTGTTATTATATAACATTGATTATTTACTTTGACCTAATTGGATTAATTGGATTAATCCAAAATTACAAAAGGGTTTTATCGTAATTCCATAAATATCTTTATCATTTGAGGATATTTTGATAATTATAAATATGTAATAATTGTTAGACATTGTGTCCCATTGCGTCACTGTTTGTAAATGATATTGTATTATTGTACAAAATTAACTATGTAATAATGAAATTGTCTTTTGCCATTTTGTAAATATTATTTACTTTGATATATAAATGGCGAAAGTCCATATGATTAGTACTGGATTGAGATGATATGAGACAGTATCAATCCATAAAGGTTTAATCATTAAATATCCCTAGCCGTAGTATTATCGAGACTGGACATCGATAATGCGGAATAGACTAGTATTGCGCTTGTGCACGTTGTGAGGGCACAACAGCATAGTTCTCATATATTTAAGTATTGGATACTTATGCAAGTGCGATAGGAGGTTGTGTTTTACCGATGGTACGGAAAACAGCTTCGCTCTGGATAGACCCCGCGGAATCCCATTGGTAGTATGTCTAGGTGTCTATGGGAGGCCGCATCAGGGTAGGTGTATATGGTCTTAACCTGAGACTTACATCGCTAGTACTTGCGACAATCGGTAAACTTTGGTTTTGGTGGTTGGGGACCTTAACCGGTTCTGTGTACACCTCTTCTGGGTTTATCGAGAATCGTAGTGTACTGGATGTGATGTCAAGATGGAAGTATCGCTTCAGACATATGGAGGTGATGATCACGCAGGACACAGAACTAGTACTCTATAAAAGGTTGCAACCGTCGGGACAATATGACTAGGTCAGGATTGTCCGATTTAAAGAGACTAGTTGCTTGATGTCCGATATATGTTTCGTACGGGGCAGACACATCTCCAGCCCCAGGCCTAGCATGTGATCATCCGATACTGGATCGATGTACGCAATACTACGGTATACTACGCTTGATATAGATCTTATATTCCTATAAGAATATTTCTGGAGAATTGGGTAGGCATGGCGCTTTGCTAGAAGCCAACCTTGTCTTGTGAATCGGTAAGAACGTAGTACAAGGTACGTGCGTGTTCGGATTATCCGACGACCGTATTTACTGCCAACATATCCGGAGATCTCTTGGGTCGCTTCCCGAAGATTCACCTATGATATTTGATTCGAACTTAATTAATCTTGGATTAATTGCGGATAAACTTTATCTCGGATAAAGTGCCTTATTTAGAGAGAGAGAACGATTAATTTGGAATTAATCAGTAAAATTATTATATTCGATATAATAATTGAAATTCGATTTCGACGCGAAATTAAAATTAGATTTTAATTCGGGCATACGAGTTAATTTAGAATTAATTCGTTAGCGACGTAAATAATAATTTCGCTAGGCGCGATTATTTATTTAAATTCGATTTAATTAACGTCGCGACGCAAGTTCGGTATTTCGGAAATATCGAACCCGAACGCGTGAGTGCACGTGGGCCCGCTTTCATTTGGAAACGTGTGGGGCCCACATGACACATGTCATTATATGTATTATTTTATTGATAATGCATTGCATGGTGATAGTGTATAATACACTCAATTGTTATGCATGGAATTTGAGTGTTTGACACTCTAAGCCTTTGCATGGTTTGTGTCATAGATTTATTATTATTTAATAAATATTATGGCATAAATATAAATTGATTTTTGGTATCAAAAATCAACATGAAAAATCTTTCTTCTCTCTCTCACATTGCCGAAAACTGCATGCAGTTTTTTGGTCTTCATCTTCTTCATTTTGGTTGCCAAAAAGCTTGAAGATAGTGTGGTTGTTTGGAACATCTTCTCACATGCAAGGCTAGCACCTTCAAGGGATCAAAAGAGGTGATAGGGAAACCATCATAGAGCAAGGAATTCACAAAGCTTGGAGCTTTCCACCTTCTTCTCCTCTTGGCCGAATCAATCAACACTTGGAGCTTCCATTTTGGTTTGATTTTCTTCATCAACAAAGCATTGTAAGTATGATTCCGCCATACTTCAAAGTTAAATATATATTCATTTATTGTATTTCAAATGCTTAATCTTTTCTTGGGACATATTATAGAAACCAACAATAATATGTGTATTTGGCTTGATTTAATTGGATTAAATCAAAGTGGTAGATATATAACTAATGCATTAATTAAACTTTGTCTTGATTTAATTCGATTAAATTAAAGTCATAGATAAAGGTGATTAGTCATACCTAATTATACATATTTGGACAAATTAGATTAAGCCCACCTAAAATTTGATTAGAACTTTTATTAATTAAAAATTACTCAAGTTTTGCTATAAATAACAAGCTTGAGCAAGGTTTTAATCAAGCTTGAGAAAGCTAAAAACAAGCAAGAATTATATATATTAGTCGAAGTAAAAGAAATGTTTAGAGAAGATTTAGAAGTTCTCTACAATATTTCAACAAGGAGAAGAAGATTGGATCTTAGAATCAAGCTTGCTAGCTTTAGGAATTCTCTGCAATAATAAGGGGAAGAAGATTGGATCTTGAAACCAAACATGCTATATTTGAAAGTTCTCTACAATATTTCAACAAGGAGTAGAAGATTTGATCTTATAATCAAGCTTGCTAGGTAAGTTTGATCTTCTCCAAAACTATGTTTTTCATTAGTGAGTTATCATTAGTGAGACATATAGTGGTGAATTATATATTAGATACATAATAACATAGCTTGAAGTTGAAGTTAGACTTAGGAATTATGTATGGATGCTTTAGAAACATAAACACAATATGTTTGTAATTGGGTCAAATATGTTCATGTTAAACATGAAACATTAAATTAGAGTTTGTAACTCCAGATGATACCTTAGAGCTATGACTACCATTCTAGAATCACTTGACCACCTTTGAGTGAATGACCTAGAATTGTTCATGAGTCACTTCATTATGAGATTCTAATTTGGTTTGTGTTTTGATTCAAAGAAACACATATATGTATTTAGAATACATATATGTTTGTTGTATAACATGTGTTGATGTTGGTTTTGATGTTAAAATTGGATTTTAGGTGTATTGAAGTGTTTGGAGAAAATTAGAAGTGTTTTGGATTGTACTCAAGGCAAATTTGCTCAATGCCAATATTTTTCACAGGACGGCGTCGCGACTCTGATCTTTGGCGTCGTGACACTCAACTTTCAGAGCTTTGGGCATCGCAAAGCTAACCCATGAGCTTTACAACGCTAAGCATTTACAAATGGGGCGTCGCGACTCCCTAGCCTGCGAGTCATGACGAGCCGAACATTAGGGGTATTCATAGGTTCAGGTCAAATCGCGATCCGACCCGACCCGACTCGGTCAGGTTCCAAAAATAAATTATGCAATTTCGGGTTAACTTGACCCGACCCGATTTTCTGGGTCGGTTCACGAGTTTGAAGATACAACCCGACCCGACCCGAAAAAATAATTTTTTATTAGTTTTCTACAATTCTTATTATTTTTTTTAAATTTTTTACTATTTTCATTTGTTTATTACTTTTTATCTTGGAATTTTATATGTATTACAAGTTTTAGGGACATAAAATAGTTATTATTTATGTCTTAAAATAATTATTACATAAAAAAAAAAAAATTTCTCCCCCAACCCGACTCGACCTGCTCGGGTTTGCATACTCAAATTTCAGGTTCGAGTTTAACGACTCGCGTGACCCGACCCGATCGGACTTCGTAAAATTTGAAAAAACTGACCCCGACCCGACCAATGAACACCGCTTACCGAGCGTTGTTGCCTATGAGCACTGAAACTTTATTTTTTCCTTTCCAGAGTTTCCAGACTTCGATTTGGTCCCCGATTTTTTCTACGGACTCGTAACAAAATATAGTATTCTATAAAATAATTTAAAAATACACTCATACTAGATATCCTAGGGTTAGACCCACTTTCGCTACACGGCGCATAGATCCGATCCTAGGGATCCCACATCTGCCCCAATAATAGTATATCGAGATAGCACATGGACCAAATGGACTTGCAGTCCCGAGCTCTAATAATCCCAGAATATTAATTGAAATTCTTTAATCAAATATTCTACATTTTTAATTTTAGGTTATTCCACTCAAAACCTAAAGTTGCACTCTCGCTATCGTAAATATATTTTATACCGAAAATCATCGGCGTCCACCGATATAATCACTGTATACAGATTGACCCTCCATAAATATCTCATCATTAGATCCGGGTCATAATGTCCGTTATATCTCTCTAATTATTTTATGCAATAAGTACCATTGATTCTCTAATGAACGATTTATTCATAACTATCATGAATATTAATATTTCTATTCGTAATCTAAAGACTTGAGCACTCTAACCGTTCAAG
This sequence comes from Zanthoxylum bungeanum, assembly GCA_019454045.1. Lineage (NCBI taxonomy): Eukaryota > Viridiplantae > Streptophyta > Magnoliopsida > Sapindales > Rutaceae > Zanthoxylum > Zanthoxylum bungeanum. The sequence continues at coordinate 90,080 of SKCR01030859.1, forward strand.
TACCGAATCAATCCTTAATGAAGAGACCCATCTACTTCTCGCAAAAATGAGTGAATTTCATATCTGTGTAAAACATCATCAGCCACACACCAAACTATGTTTTCAAAGTACGTAGCTATTGGTCATGATTTCTTCACCAACCTCACCTTTGTAAATCAAATGACATAGCCTGTCATACAGGAGTTCGTAGTACATTCAGGATTCAGATCAAGCCATATATGATCATCTATTAGACTGATATGAATTTCTTTATTCAATGGATATTAAAATAAATTCATTTTTGTCTTGTACAGTCCTATTTGATCACATCATATAAGGTGCATTCATTCCCATGTCACCACATGAACGAACTCGGATCAAAGTCATCATACAATATGGAATGGACCGTAGTTATAGATAAATTATAAACAAAGTGTTCGTCTTTGTTTTTTTTTCTAAGGACTATTTAGGATTACTAATTTCAAACTTAAATTCTCTTGTGTATAACACTTATACACTAAGTCTGAAAGTACATTTTGTATCCAATGGCATACATGACAACTTATAATATGCAATTTTAAAATCAATATTTTAATAAATGAATAATTGTATTGTTTATTACTTAAAATAAAATCACGTTTACATATTACATTATGCTCTAGGACATATATCACAACATTAAATTGCTTCTATATATGATCGCAAGACAATTTATGCACTTTATCGATAATGTGAAAAATATTTCCAGTTGTTGACGCGCTAACACTCGCTTATTCGAGAAATATTTCGGAGATTTTAAAAATACCGTAAATGTGATTTGCAGACAGTTGAGAGACTAATAAAGTTATTTATGAGATATTTGTAATTATAATATTTGATATTATAATATAATATCTATATATTAATTAACTTTAGACATGTCAAATTTTGATTTGAACAAGTGTCAAGTTCTTAAGATTACACATGGCATCATGAGATTTTGCCAAGTGTCAAGCTTATATTAAATACAAGATATTTGATTTTATATTTAAATTAACTATTTATTTATCTATAAATAAATAATAATATCTAGGTATTTAATTTACTTTATTATGATAAATTTTGATTTGGTCATTTGTTAAAGTTTTAAGGTGACACTTGGTGTCATGATTTGTTGATAAGTGTCAAGATCTTATTAAATCCACCAAATTATATATTTGATCAATGGTATGTATTTAATTTGAAATACTTTAATTATATTATTTATTTAATAAAATTAAATATAAGATATTTGATATTTTTTAAATATTTAATATTAAATAAATATCTAAAATATATTATTTGCTCTATGTTAACCAAAAATTAGCAAGTGACACATGACAAGTAACTTGTTACTTGCTATAGCAAGTTACTTGTACGTTAATGAAATGCAAATTAACCTTATTACTTGTGATAAAAGATTGATGTCACAAAGTGGCTTAGGTTTAGAGATGGCAATTATACTCGGATCTAGTCCAGATCCGGAAGGACCCAGGTCTTGATTTTAAATACCCGTATGGATTTGAGTCCAGACCCAAGTTCACGTAATTCCAGATCTGGATATCCAGATCCGATTAATTTTTAAGAAAAATAAATATAATTTAAGATATTTTATGAAGTTAATTAATAATTTTTACATGGATCCGATTAATTTTAATTATATTTTAGTGAATTTCAATTTGTGATAATTTAGGATTTTTCACGATATTAATTGATAAATTTATTTTTTATTTTTATTTTTATACTGGTCCGGGATCCGAATCCGAGTATACCCGGACCTGTACTCGGTATACCCAGGTCCAGATACGGATAATATTTTCCAGGTTCGAATCCGGACCCGGGAAGTGAAAATCATTTCCGGACCCAAACTCGGATCCCTACTTAGGTTAATAGTCATTGTGTATATAATACACAAATGAAACAAAGATCCAAGGCTTACACTAAGAGGGAAGTTTGGCCAAGGTATTGGAGTAGAGGGAAAATTGATTTTCTCTCATTTTCTTTGTGTGAGAGATCAAAACTAGAAGATGTAATTGAAAGGAATTTGATTCCTTTGAGCTTCATCTTAAAAGTTTTAAGTTTAGTTGCTTCATTTTCCATAAGAAGTAGAATTATCTGAAGTGTTGTGAAAATTAATTTCATAAGCTTTGGATTAATCTCTCAAATGATAATCGGAAAATTAGTCAAGGCGATTCAATATGTGGATACGCTTGGAGGCAATCGGAGGCGGTTCGCTTTCTAGATTGAGCTCACATGAGGAATACACGTTATACTCTACTTTATATAAATACATATGTGTGAGTTCCTTTTAATTGTGTTAAAAGAAAAAAAAATTAAAAATCTATAGAATTCGATTAAGATCCTTTATTGGTTTTTTCCGCACAGTTCGCCGTCACAGATAGGGAAATTATTTCTCATCTTTCAATAATGTCAAATTTAATCATCCGAACCCCATTTTTTTGTGTAGAATAAATGGATCGTGTCAAATTTTAATTGAAAAGATTAATTACCCTTTAATTTTAAAATTTGAATATCCCGACATTAATTTTTATATTTTTGATTGATGGAATGAGATGGTTTGTAATGAAATATAACTCAATAAAATAGAAGGGAACGAAACAGAATGGAATGAAGAACATACCATAACTTTGTTTGAGAAAAAATGAGAAATTTATAATATAATATTACAAAATATTGTTTGGTAAACAAAAAGTAATTGAATGAAATGTAATTATTCCCTTTTACATTCTAAAAAACCAAATAATTTAATATTATTTTCACATATAATGTTATTTTTTAAAGTTTTATTTCATCCATAACTATCGATTTGCACGACTTATTTTCATGGCTCAATGTTCATTTTTGTTATATTTTCTTTCATCATCTCTCACTCTCTTCCAACTTATTCCATTAATTCAAATATTGATTTTTAAATATTTTGATTTTTATTTCATTCTGTTACATACCTTCCATCAATCCAAATTTGGTATTAATGATGGGGAATTTTGGCTTTTCTTGGGATATTTTAGTCGAAGAAGTGTTTGAAATTTGTTGAGGATTAGCTTTTATTCATCTTTGACAAATTATTTTTTTGATGCATTTCTTGTTCTTCCTTCATCTCTCTTTCAATTCATTATTTCCAAGCCATGTCTTTACTTGTGGATTTTGCAAATTTGATTAATTCTCAATCGTGCCTACTGCTTTGGTTGTATTTCCTGCATTCTTAACATCGCTTTGTACTAATTTCCCACAATGGTGCCAAGTTGTTGATACCAAATGCTCTTTCATAAAAAAAATTATGATTATTATGCTCTTGAATTCGTTACCCATTTATTGAATTTTTATTTTAAAGGGAAATCTTTATTCTTCAATTTGGAAATAAAACGCAATCAGAAGATCACTCAGGTAAAATCTCCGCCTACCCCCACACACTTAGACGAAATCCTTTAATACTAAATCAAATAGGGTTTTTTTGGGTGTGGAGGCAATAACAATGGAAAAAGAGGGCAAAATTATTTAGTTTTGCATTGTTTTTTAAGTAGATTTATGCTATTCAATATTTTTTAATCATCATCATCATCGTCGTCGTCGTCGTTGTTGATGGTTTTTCATCCTGATGTAGATCAAATACCAATGTGGTGTATAATGACATTTGTACTTGGCCAATAAAAGATTATAAAGGTCCAATGACTCAGAGAGGCTGAAGTCAAACATAGGTGTCTGACCCTATTATGCATATGAGTCCTCCCAATGGCAGAACCTATTGGTGATGAAACACATTGGGATACCGACCCAACCTAAAGAAGAAGTGCTAGATTTGATGGCATTGGAGTATTTGTAGAAGCTGACCCGATGGGTCCATGCTTACCGACCCAACCTGGTTAAAGAAGTTAAAGGGAGCTTTGACAAGCATCATCTGCCTCGTCATGCCGACCCGAGGAACGAAGATGGGATCACAAGCCGACCTGTATTGAAGCCACATGACGTACACCCTACTTGGAAGTTTGGGTTTCCATAGGGCTAGTGTGACAAAAGTTGGTCAACGACTCTCCTTAAGAAGAGACCCTGACGAACAGAGCAATATCGGAGCAGTTGAACTGCAGGCTGTCACACCAACAAAGCGTGTAGTAGTGGCCAAAAGGTTGAAGTAACAGGTTTCTACTTACAAGGGGTGGTTGAGCCAGGTGTCAGTACCACTGTTTGATGAGTGGTTGGGGAAAAGAAGCATGAGATAATGATGACAGAGTGACATGAACTGATGTCATAGTCGGTGGAATAGTTGATTTGGAAGCCTATATAAAGAGGTTGAAGTCTCAGATTCAAGGGTTGGCAAATCTCACATCCCACAACTTTAAAAGAGCCAAGAGTCAAATAGTATAGTGATAGAGAGACAAAGCAAGTCGATACCCGACCATTTAAGTGAGTTGTAACAGTCTTGTTGTGAGACCCAATGTGTTATTTACTCTTTATAAGCTTTAAACCTCACTTGTAGCTCAGGTTGATCTTGACCCCGAACAGGTAATAAAATATCTCCCATTTCTCCCGTGAACATACGTTGAAGCTACTCTCCGTCGAACCACGTAAATTCTGTGTATTTCTTGTCTGCCTGCTGAATTTTCTTTTGTTTCCCTACTAACCAAATAAATTCATTGCTGATGGAGGTTTATTTGAGAGATTAATTTCAATATTGCCCTTGAAACGAAAATCAGCCGTCAACAATTATTATTATTATTATTGAATTGTTACAATCTACCTATATTATAATTTAGAAAAATATTTGCAATAATGATATTTAAATTTTTGAAGTAGTAGTTTAAAGATAAGTAAGGAAAACAAATCTAAAACATGAAGCAAAAATAGAGTTGCCATTGTAACTCTTTTATTGGGAAACATATTCTTGCAAAAAGAGCCCCACTGTCACTGATAATAACATATTTTAAAGAAGTTCTCATCAAGCCTGTTGTGTAAGCAATCCAAGCATATGCCGTGAGTGTGTTCAGAATTCCCATAAAATTCAGAAATCCATAGCTGTCTTCTGGTGGGATCAAATTCAGAAAAGAAAAGCATTCATTGTGCAGGATTGGAAAACTAAGTCAAGCTAAATGTAGAGGTGGGTTAGGGTTTAAAGATTTATCTAGCTTTTAAGCAAGCCCTAGTTGCTAAGTAAAGATAGCGTGTGCTCCAAGAACCAGAGTCCTTAGTGGTAAGAATCCGAAAGGCAAGATATTCCAAAAACTCAGACTTTATACAAGCCCAGTTAGATCAAGACCATCTTTCATCACTAATTTTGGAATCAGATTGTCAAGTAGTGGTAAACTTAATTAACAACAGTAAGAGCAGTAAATTAGAGATTCAATGAATAGTTTCAGAAACTCAAGACCTGTTAATTTTTTTTGATAGGGTTAGAGTTGTGTTCTCTCTAAGATCCTGTAATGTTATTGTTCATTTTTTAGTTAAGAGAGCTTTAGATACTTCAAATTCTGTTGTATGGCTGGATCATTTCCTATTAGAAAATAATAATGACACTTTCCGTCCTCTATGGGTGTGGTTTGATAACAAATGACTTATGATTTAGTTGTCAAGTCCAGGAGTGTATTTATTATAAGAGTCCGGGGCAGCCATAACTTTTACCTGCTCGATTTAAGGTTGGGTTGTGTGATTTGACGGCGGGTTTCCAATATTTTAAAAAAAGAAATATTATTTTCCTCTAAACAACATATTTTAATTCTTTCGTGTTATATTTATAATAAAAAATAATTTACAATCAAATTATTACTAAATTGGTCCATATAGTCTACAAAAATTATGGATAATTCAGTATTCAATATTATTTCAAAAATCTATGTAATGAATAAAATGATTGGCAATTTTTAAATAATTGAATTAAATTCTATTTTTACAATAACACATTAAAAAAAACTTTAAAAAGAAAAAAGAAAAATCACACCAAATTCTCTTGTCATATTTCCTTCTAATTAAAAAAACAAAAATCAATTTTACAATTCTCTCTCTTCATCTCCTTGAGAGGCGAGCACAGACAAAAATAAAAATAAAAATACACCCTAAAAATCTATATTTTTTCTTCCCCGTGAAACCCTAGAAACAGCCCCAATTTATCTCTCTTCCTCTCAAGATCAGTCCTTTGATTCTTCAAATTTTCTTTTTTTTTAGGCTCACATTCCATGTTATTTGAATTTATTGCGTTTCACTTCATGTAAAGTTGGTAACTTTTTCCCTCCTGAAACTAAGCCATTTATTTTATTTTTAGATATCTAATTATTGTGTTTTTTAATGTAAATTTTTTTATGGGTTGATTCATATTTTGGTTTTTTTTACGGAAAAAGCTAAATGGGGTTTCTTTGAATTGAATATAATATTGCTTTATGATATTCTAGGGTTTGTGTTGTTATTGAAATATTGTAATATACTAGGATATGCTCTGTGAAGGAATTTTTTTTTTTTTTTTTTTGTTTACTAACGTTTTAAATTTTATTTGATTTTGTGCAGATCTTTTGAAATTGAAAGGAGGGGTTTTTGTTTTCTGAATCTGAATGCATTGGGATTTCTTGATTTGAGAGAGGAGTTTGTGGCTAGATTGATTGGTACTGTGTTTTTGTTTTTGTTTTTGTTTTTTTTTTTTTTGTTTTTTTTTCTTCCCGAGGAATGTCCCTGTTGCCAATGGGCGATGCTATCCAAATTCGCGAGGTATGGAATGACAATCTTGAACAAGAATTTGATTTGATTCTTAAAATTGTTGATGAATTCCCATATGTTGCAATGGACACTGAATTCCCTGGAATTGCATTAAGACCTGTGGGCGCTTTGATGAGTAGTTTTGAATATCACTACCGAACTTTGAAAACCAATGTTGATATACTAAAGCTCATCCAGTTGGGTCTCACATTTTCGGATGAGCAAGGGAACTTGCCCACATGTGGAATGGATAAATATTGTGTTTGGCAATTTAATTTTCGCGAGTTCGATGTTAATGAAGATATCTCTGCTAGTGACTCTATTGAGCTTTTGAAACAAAGTGGGATTGATTTTAATAAAAATAATGAGATTGGCATTGATGCAATGAGATTTGGTGAGTTAATGATGTCATCTGGGATTGTATTGAATGATAGCATTCATTGGGTGACATTTCATAGTGGGTATGATTTTGGGTACTTGTTAAAGCTTTTGACATGCCGGGATCTGCCTGATACGCAAGTGGAGTTCTTTAATTTGATCAAAATTTATTTTCCGAATGTGTATGATATCAAGCACTTGATGAAGTTTTGTAATAGTCTTCATGGAGGATTGAACAAGCTTGCCGAGTTGTTGGAAGTTGAAAGAGTTGGGATTTGTCATCAAGCAGGTTCGGATAGTTTGCTTACTGCTAATACATTCAGAAAATTGAGAAAGAACTTCTTTAGCAGCTCTTTAGAAAAATATGCTGGTATTTTGTATGGATTAGGCATCGAGAATGGACAAAATTCTCATTAAAAGAAAAAAAAAGTTAGAAAGCTTTTTATTTATCCGTGCGAGCGAGTGTTATGCCCACAGTTTGTTTTACAGTTTTGGCATCCGGTTGTTAAATTTATAGAAATGTGTTATTCTTCTCATTTGTTTTGAAAATAGCCATTTTGTATAGGATAGAGCTGTAGATCTTTTTCTTGGCTTAAGCTTCTGTCCTCTGTCAATTTATGGTTTCAACTGATCATGTCGACTGAGCCAATAGTTGCTTTCTCTTTAGCTTTACACATTGGAGAAAATATGCTTTTCGATTCCAAGCTCCCTGGACAAAATACTCCTGCATTTTTTTAAAAGAAAAATCGTAGTTTAAACTTTCTGTACTTGACAAACAACTGTTTTTGGCTTGAAGCCTTTTGTGGTGTTTCATATTACTTTTCTTGCTCATTGGTTCTCAGATTTTCTTATATTATTTTTACATTGAGGATGAGTCTTGGTGTAACGTCACGGTTATTTCATTGTGACCCAGAGGTCACATGTTCAAGTCTCTGTAACAGTCTCATTGTAGAAAAGCAAGAGTAAGGCTCCATACATTGAATCCTCTCCAAAGACCACAGTGTGAGAAACCTTGTGTGATAGACCAATTTTTTTTCTTTTTTTTTTTTGCTTTTAACTGTTGTTATGATGTATAACTTCATTCTTGGCTTCTATTCATTTCTGTTGTAAGTTTAGTTCTCTCACGCAATCTCAACTTACATTAGTTTTTGTTTCAAGTCTGAAGTATGCATGCCATAGTGTTCAAATATTTGTTTGAATACACAGAGTCTGTAAGACTACTTTATTTATGTAATTTAAAATATGCTTTTGTCATCAGGGTAAGATCTTGTTGACGGTTGTTTTTTGTTACAAGGATAATCCGAAAAAATCACTCCTCGAACAAACCTCCCTTAACTGTGAATTTGTATGGTTTATTAGGAACCAAAGGCAAACTTAGCAGGCAAATAGGAAATCACACAGACAAAACAAAGGATTTAACGTGGTTTGGCGGAATAGATCCAATCTACGTCCACGAGCACAAGAAAAATGAAATCTTTATTATCACCTCAGGTCTGACCGACCTCTTTTTCTCTCTCTAACTCAAAACTTTTTTCCCTTTTTTACAAGTGAAGAAACAACTCTCTTGTTAGAAAATAATTAACCAACCCCTTTATATACTAGGTCCAATTTCATTGTTACACCAACTCGTGACGTCAGTTACGTGAACCTGCCATCGCTGCGTAGGCTTATTTCCCAACCACTCTGTAAAAGGTAACTCTATCATCTGACACCTCATTAACCATGTCACTTTTGGTAACTGCTACACGTTATAACACAATGCTGCCTGTACTCTAATTGCTTTCATGTGATTGCGTGGCCAGTCAATAAGCTCGCGGTTATACTCCGTTCCATCAGTCGCCGGCCTACCTCTATCCCATCAATCCTTGGTAAACCCAAACTTCCGTTTATGGTTTACATCGCCCATCTAATAACACAATGTTACAACCCCGACCAACATCATCGGGTCGGTCCGTCGGAAAAATTAACATCCTTCATTGCATCTACTAACAAGTCAGGTTGGGAGAAAAGCCTTCACTTCCTATACATTCTCTTCAAAATGGTTTGGCCTGCATTGAGCTTATTTTTCATGTAGAAATATTGTGAAATAGCTTCCTTCGATGAAAGTCCAAACTGTTATGATTTTCTTTTAGCTTGTATCTCATAGTGATCACCTTCCTCAGGTGGATGTGATTGTGCCTCAGTTGATTCCCCTCTTCCTCGGGTCCGTATCCAAATGTAGTCGAATCTGATCCACTAGTCGGGTCAGACATAAAGTGCAAACTAATTCTGATCTCCTTGTCAGGCCAGATGCCTATGCCCCTTGGGCCTGGACCCCTATGTATGACCCTTATCTTCACGATGACCTTGGGCTTTTATCTGTTAAATGTAAAATCTATTTTGCCCTTCTTCAGACTTCGAAGTTCCCCGACGCTGAAAACCACCATCAACATTGACCCATAGTTCTCGGTATCAACGAGTTGGTGAGTTGATGTCGGAAACTATAAAAAAGATGGTGGTGCAAGAAGCCGAAGACCGATCTGATGTCCTTGGGCTGATACTCTCAGTCACTTGGCCGCAATGGAATGAACCCTTCTGGGCCAACAACATATGGCCATGAGGGAGAAACATCAACCTCATGCCAACGAAGATAATAAGGCCTTGGTGGGACGTAACCCGACCCCGAGCCATCACAATAAATTGGCCAGAAGAGAATGTACCCTCCTTGTGCCATTAGCATGACCTTGGCGAAACGAATGCAGCCCCGAGCCATCAAATTCCTTTCCAAGACTAAAACCACGATGGGAGATTTTCAACCTCCGGTAATCACTATAAAGATTGGAAATGACGTCTCACTTCAAGTCATCCATCAAAACGAAAGCGAAAACATAAACAAGACAAATACCACGGGGGTGACATAGCTCATACCTTATATTGACCCAAAAGAAATAAAAAGGGAACCTGAGACAGCGTCCTGCCCTATGTTACCCAAAACAACAATTTTGAACCTTATAATCCAATGTCCCAGCGAATCGAGCTACAGACCGGAGGGGTGACCAACTCCATAGGGAATGTCCACATGCTAGGAAAAAACCTCAATCCCGCAAACGCCATGGAGGCCTTCTTGCCTTCCCCTCTTGCTAGGCACACCCCAAGGCTCCAATCGTCACAGAGGCATGTGGGCCATCCCTGTGTTATGCACCTCCAATGATATCGTAGTATCTCAGCTGTCTTCAATCCGTACATGTGATAATTACCAAGGGGGACCAAGCGCTGCGTCGACTCTTTCACCGAGCGTGCTCTGGATACCCGAGGCGCCAAACATCATGTATGTCTTTTTGCTTTACTCCTTAAAGGTACAAGTCATTGGGTATTAACGCTCTGCCCCGGGGGTTTGATAATGACACTTGGGATTAGCGTGCCAAGGGGTTCGCATTTTTCCCATATGCCATGCATCCCTTGATGTATTCCGAATTCCCCTAAGGTGTAAGTCATTGGGTGTTGACGCTTCATCCCGACGGTTTGATAATGACACCAATGATTGGCGTGCCACGGGTTTAACGTATTTTCCACATGTCTCAGACCCCTTGATGTATCCCGATCACAAGTATCTCCCAAAAATATTGGACACGTCTTTCCCATCCAAATAATAAAAAGCTGCTCCGGTTGATAGATACTCGACATGATGACTGTGCTACCGGTGCTGCCTCATCCTCATAACTTTATTATCAACATACTCGTTGAGGCAACCATTTCTCACTAGGTCTTCCACTTGTTCTTGTAGAGCCCTGCAATTATCTGTGTTATGTCTCTTTGTTTGATTGTCGGTGCAAGAAGCCCTCTGATCCCTCTTGTCCTTCTTAAATTTCCTCATGTCAGGTTTAGTTAGTAGGCACATGTCCCTTATCTCCCGAACTATCTACGCCAAAGGCCTGTTAAGGGTAGTATACATAGCACCTCTGTCCATAGTTTCTTCCATCTGCTAACTCATTTGCGGCGATCCTCTTATCCCACTTTGCTGGGTTTCCTTTCTTAATCATTTGCTCCCTTTCCAATGCGGCCAGCCTCTTACTACCGGCGATATCTTCGATCCTTCGACTGGACCCTACCTGTGTTTGTCCTCCCGTTGATTTTTCTTCCAACTTTTCAATTCTCTCCATCATGGCCTGTAAGAAGGCTTGGGTCCCTCCCTTTCAATCCGCAAGTTTTCTTCAATTTTCTCCATCAACTTTGTCGTTGAAGCCTCTGAAGATCTGTGGTTTCTGTCTCCTATCATCGTCTTATTGTGTTTGATGCCTTTTGTAATAGATTCTCATAGACGGCGCTAATTGTTGACGGCTGTTTTTTTATTTTAGGGGTAATTCGAGAAAATCACTCTTCGAACAACTCTCACTCAACTGTGAATTTGTTTGGTTTATCGGGAACTAAAGGCAAACTTAGGCAAATAGGAAATCACACAGACAAAACAAAATATTTAACATGGTTCGGCGGAATGGATCAAACCTACGTCCACAGGCACAAGAAAAATGAAATCTTTATTACCACCTCGGGTCTGACCAACCTTTTTTTCTCTCTCTAACTCAGAACTATTTTCCCTCTTTTACAAGTGAAGAAACAACTATCTCTTGCTAGAAAATAATTGATCAATCATTTACAATGAACTCTCAACCCCTTTATACACTAGGTCCAATTCCACTGTTACACCAACTTGTGACGTCAGCCACATGAACCTGTCATCGTTTCGCAGGCTCTCTTCCCCAACCACTCTGCAAAAGTAACTCTGTCATCTGACACCTCATTAAACCATGCCACTTTTGGTAACTGCTACACGCTATGTCACAGTGCCAACATGTACTCTAACTGCTCCCACGCGATTGCGTGTGTCAGTCAATAAGCTCGCAGTCCTGCTCCGTCCCATCAGCCGCTGGCCTACTTCTATCCCATCAATCCTTAATAAACTCAAACTTTCGTTTAGGGCTTACATCGCCCCTCTAAGAACACAATGTTACAACCCCTACCAACATCATCGGGTTGGTCCGTCGGAACAAGTAACATCCTTCATTGCATCTACTAACAGGTCAGGTCGGGTTGGGAAAAAGTCTTCACTTCCCCTACCTTCTCTTCAAAAAGGTCAGGCCTGCACTGAGCCTCTTTTCATGTAGCAATATTGTGAAATAGTTTCCCTCGATGACAGTCCGAACTGTTATGATTTTCTTCTAACTTGTATCTCATAGTGATCACATTCCTTATGTGTATGTGACTGTGCCTCAGTTGATTCTCCATGTTCCTCGGATCGGTATTCAAATATAGCCAAATCTGATCTACTGGTCGGGTCAGGCATAAAGTGCAAACTAATTCTGATCTCCTCATCGGGCCAGATGCCTATGCCCCTTGGGCCTGGACCCCTCTATCTGACCTCTTATCTTCACAATGACCTTGGGCTTTTATCTGTTAAGTATAAAACCCACTTTACCCCTCTTCAGATTTTGAAATTTATCGGGACTGAAAACCACCATCAACAAATCTTTTTTTTTTTAGCCATTTGAGTCAAGTATGGCCAGTTCCCTAGTGACCGCACCTGTACATGTGAGTGGTATCAAGTTCTATAATTTTATTTACATGCATATATAATATATTATTCTTTTCAAACTTGATTGATGTTAGTTGATTGCAAGCTTCTTCATAATTCTATGTGCCTTGAAGGCTGTGAGGAGCTTTCTCAGGGGTTATGGCTTGCTCAAAATCCCAGCTCTGTTTTATCTCTCGAAGTTTTCTTAAATCTCTTTATGAAAAGGCTTTGATTTCTTATTGCTTTTTCAATTTTCATTTCTTGAATTTGAGGCCACCTCATAAATAAATACTACACAAACTTCATCTCCCCGTTTCAGAACTGTATTTCATATGCATTTTTTATATTGTTAAAGTCGCTGCCTAGCCAGATTTTTCAAACAATCACTTAGACGGCTATAAGTGGTGGTTAGGTTGAATTACCAAAAGGGAAATTGATATTTCAAAAATATCAAGTTTTGAGAAAATGTCATCTATACATCCAAAATTATTAAAAATGGTCAATTACCACCCAAAAATTTAAGAAATTTTATCATCTATCCACCCAAAATTTAGCGGATGTTCGAGAAAAAACAGTTTTTGGGTGGTAAATGTTTATTTTTTGAGAACTTTGAGTCTACAAGTGTCATTTTCTCAAAATTGTGCGTTTTTTTTTTTAATTAGATAATTTTCTGATGGATGGATGATAATTTCCCTTACCAAAACACATTACCGCTTTTCACACCATAGTGCATTTTAAGAGCCTCAAGAAATGATAATTAAAAAAGTCAGAACCTCCTATGAAAGTAGATTAGCAGCATTAGCTATAGAATCACCCTA